>QOCX01000108.1:244762-347861 GCA_005959815.1 Sarcophaga bullata
AACGTTTGCCACAATAAATTCGATTGTGGCCTGAAATGTGTGGCAAGTTCCGCCATTCTGTTGAAACCATGCATTGTTCACATACAAATACAAAAAAAACCCCTGGTTATAGTGCGATAGGTGACTCATTTGATCGTAATGTCAAAGAAATATTGGCCAATGATGCGTCAGTTTCCCAAGCCGCACTGGCTTCTGTACATGTGGGTTTTTTATTCCACAAATATGGTAATTTTTGCTTATTATAGTACCACCCAAGATGAAAATAGGCTTCGTCCGAAAAGATGATTTTTTTTGTAAAGCCGACCGCTGGCCAACGCAGACGATGATCATGCGGTATCAACTCTTAAACCAATTGAACGTTGTTAGAAATGTTCAATTCTTAAGGACGATGACGAGTTTTTGTTGATGGATTTAATGAACAACTCTGCCAGCGCAGAGCTTCGATATTTTAAGGTGTACGTTCTGTATGTGAGCGTGCTGCATCTTAGCGCATCAGTAATGAAACTATTTTCAAAAGCTTTATCAATAAAGTTGCATATACCGGTCACTGTTGGTCGTTCTCTCCGAGGCAATTTTGTACGACATTTTCGTACAATTTCCGACAAATTGTTTTTGTTTTGAAAATAAATTTCCACAAAATTTCCAAAGTTGCTCAAACGTAAATTGAATTAATTTTGTAACAGAATAGAATGACATAAGTATTGCCAGATTCGAAATAACCTGTGGTTCAAATTTAACAGATAGATGGACCATTCTATACAATATAAATTGTTTATATTTTCTAAACTTCTCATACAACCCGTGCATGTTTGCATGTGTCTAAAAACAAAACAAAAACAAAAATTGAAAAACCAATTTCTGTTACTTACTCTCAACAGCTTCGTTGACAGCTTTGAGTTATGAACACGAACACAATGTCAGACTGGGTACCGCTATTCTGACGGAGGGACCTTGCTCCAACGACTGCTATATTCTATGTGTTCCTCTCAAGCAATATTCATTTGAAGTTATTTTTTTTTTATAAGAACGTACTGATTTTCTCTCAAGCGTCTGTTAGAAAATAGAATGAAAATAAATATTTAAAGATTTTTCACAGTCTTCAATTGGTTTTAAATTGCTTAACGTACGTACGTTGAGCAATGTATGTACGTACGTACGTACATAGCTGACAATTGGAAAAAGTAGAGCAGAATTAAAGCGACGAACGAAAGAAATTGGAAACTTTGTTAAACTTTGTTATTTTCGTAACATTTTTTAAGTACCGAATGTATTTGCATTTGTTTGCTCGTTTTATTCGTATTTTATTCATATTTTATGATGATCGATTTTTATAGTTTTTAATCCAAAAAAAAAAAACAAAAAAAAATACTATTTACTGGGACTATAAATCGTTTTTGTGTGCCATTAATTTGTCGCTGATTTAGCTGATTTAGATGCCAACGAGTGAATTGCGGCACCTTTTTGTTCACAAAATTTTTCCATGGAAAAATTTGTGAAAAAATGCTGCAAAATATTCCAAAAAAATTTTGTTTTTTACTTCAAATTTGATACATTGTGATGCACAATGGGAAAATGTGTAGAGACAAAGATTGGATGTTAAAAAAGTATGTGATCGGTTTAGATTTATAATCTAAATCTGATGAATATCTTTCGTAATTTCGTACTGGAGTTGGAGTCTCCCATTACACACTTACACACACACTGTAATATTTATTTATTTTGTTCGGATTACGTATCCTCAAGTAAAAACTAATCAAGAAAAAATAAAAAAACCAATTGCCAGTAAGTTTAACAGTGAAGGATTTACTACCTTTGTTCCCGTTTGCTTTAACAAACGAAATAATCAATTGGCGCTTAGAAAATATTCAAATGTTGAAGCTTATTTTAAGCAAGAAAACGCAAAAGGGAAATCTATAGGCATACGGTACTATACGGTACAAGTGTAATGCGTTCGATAAGCTAAAATAAATGTTCAAGTCATTGCATCTTAGAATAAAAATAATGGACGCGTGTAAGCGAAATTGCTCTCAGCTAAAGCATGACAAAACAGTAACGCGAACGCCTTACCGACAACCTCCTCTACGAACACAAAAACGTCGTCATATCTCCTATCTTCTATACTTTGAACATCAAAGAACTCAGGAGTTAGTAGTAGAATACCTGCAATGAGGAAGCATAAATGTCTGGATTAAACTCCAATGGTACGGTATTGTACTTATTTCTAGTTAGTTATCCCCAGAGTTCGGTAACAAAATATGTAACTCTTCAATAATATGTAACTCTTCAATAAACCAACAACATAATTCGTTGTTTCTCTTAACATGAGTATTATCTTACTTGAAGAGGATTCACATCGAGACATCTTTGAAGGACTGACGATGTACTTTCAGCAATTTCAGGCAATTTACGCGAAACATGAATTCCAGTCTTTCCAATATAGTACTGTAGACTTGACAATAGGTCAGCCCGTCATCTGTGGCCCGACCCGCTGCCTACCTACCAGACAAAGTTAGGATAAACTTCATCGTCTGAAGTTACCGTGTGTGCACTGCTCTGAACTAGGTGCAGTTTATTTGGAAACGGAGACATTTTGAGAGGGGTATTCCTAAGGCGTTGGAATGTGTCCGAGAAAGTGGAAACGTGTTCAGACTTCTCTCTCTTCGTTCAAGATAAACTCCTTGGATGAAGTCTTGAATGTGCAGATACGGATTAATTTTTGAGTTCCCTACATGAGGTGTCCAGTGTCATTGACGAACCTAGAAGGTGCAGTCTATATGATCAATGGGTGTTCTCAGTGTTAGACTTACTGTCATGCTTATGTGTGCGGTGCTCAATTTTTTCTTGGGCAACTGCAAGAAGTCACAGAAGATGATCAGGGTTCTTATCTCGGTAGAATCACAAAGAACAAGTTGGTACTATTTACTAGGCGGATAAAGATTGAAAATTTCAAGTTTACTAGAAAAGTGTGGGCGGGAATGAGTGCATTCTGGACTCAAAACTTACATAAAAATCGTTCATAAAACATTGCGTACAGTAAGTATAATAGCTTATTACATTTGTTGTTAACTGCTCCAATGTTGTATTCACAATAAGACTCATACTCACTTACGGTCCCTGTCGGAGCTCTCAATACTGCATCTATTTTCCATTGACTAGTTTATTCTATCAACTGTGGTCTGTAGTGCAATGCTTTCTGGAGTGTGGTAGACTAGAATTCTCATTCTACCACCGAAATGAAATTCTTTTTGCGGTGAAAATTGCTTGGTATTGGGTGAATCTCATTATTGTCTTCCATATGCGATGGGCTGGAAGTTTAACTGAGGTTTGGAATTCAATGTTCCCTCAGTTAACGATAATATCTTGGCTATTTAAAATCAGGAACTGAGAATGCGCTTGGGCTATTTTTGCTTTTCGATCGCATATTATCGGTTCTGCCTCGAATACTTTTAGTTACTTTATTCGGATTGTGCTTATGAAAATCAACGGGTGGACAAGCTGGTCTGTGCTGGATTAGAGTTTTGTTAATACAACCCGGCATCGACTGCGTCAAATAAAGTTTCGACTATCATTTGGAAAGGGCATTTTGTGTTAGAAGAGACGTACCTGTCCAGAGTATGACATTAGGTACTCCAGTACACTTTTAGATCGACGTGGCACCACCACAAACTGGTGGTTGTACGTCCACGCTGCGACCGGTTGAAGATCATGTCCGACGTATATAAACTGGTGGTTGCACGTACCGCGCTGTAATTGGTTAAAGATCATGCCGGATACGAAGCAGGTTTTTAACGGCTGTCAAATCTCTAAAACGGAGTCAGAATGTTGTGAAATCATTACCTCCAGTACATTTCAGCTGTTTCTCTTGCAGAGTTGAAGTATATTACGCGATAATTAATATTTAAATTTTGCATCCAAGTTAAAGCATTGAAATCCAATTTCATTTTCAAAAGATGAATGGTTCACCAGAGTATGGTAACTTTTTGAATCGACCAACTGAAGCAACTTTTAAGACCACTGTGTCAGATCGCACTGCCATCGACATTTTTCTGTATGTCTGGCAAAACAATATTTACATATGTATGTGTATGTGTATATAAAAGCGTTTTATTATTAGAAACTGTTATGTTTTTTGTTTTGTTTTGTTTTAATTTTTCAAACAATACTTCAGTGCAATGGTGGCAGTGCATAGGGCACGAGTTATTAGCGCCAGTGGACATTCATTCATTCATTTATTCATTTGCTTGTCTAGGGGTCTGCTGCAGTGACCCCCAATGAATCCATTGACCGAAATGTAATGTTTGTTGCTTTTGCGATTTTAAAAATTTAGCCACAATAACAACAAAAAAAAAATACGAGACTGTGGAACATATAAGAACAGAAAGGAATTTCACAAAACTTATTTTCTCTTGATGTTTTCCTTTTTTTTATACCTTTTTTGCTTCTGAAAAGAAACAGGAATAGAGATGGCAGACAAACATAAAAATATTCCCGTGTTCATAAAAAAAACATGGAATTTTTCATGAGAGAAATAAAACACGAAAAATTAATAAGGTTTCCTTAAACATTTTGAAGCATTTTGCAAAATATTGTTTTAATCAGAATGAATTTAAATATTCAACGTTACTAAAATATATTAAAAAAATAAAATAAAATTAAATCGAAAAACAAATGGAGCAGTTTTGTGTTACACGTACGTTTTAATTGAGGCTTAGGTTTGTTGTACTACATCACTAAACTACATCGCTAAACTACATCGCTAAACTTGTTATCAAAGTCAAATACGTATCTTCTTCTTCTATCTAATTAAAGTTCTTGGCTTCTTTGGAGCAAGGTACTTTTGACGTATGTACTCGTATGTGTGTACGTCGAATACTTTGACAGCTATTAACTGGTTTGTTTTGCTTTTTTTAAGATTCTTTTATTGTGTGGAGACAAACTCAATGTACTTGAAAATACTCCAGTACGATAACCTCGTACGCTATTACTTTGCTTTTAGTTGAGAAAGTCAAAGTACAAGGTATGGCAAGTTCTATGTGCCTTGGCCTTTACTTTAACAAAATCGAGAACTAAAATAAAATTCATGTTTTGCATATGAATTCTCTGATAAATTTATATATTCTTTGTATGTTCTTACTCTATAAGTGGATTCAGTCAGGGTTACGACTTAGTTTCTCATACCACTTGTGTGTGTTAATTTTACCCTTGAGTCGCGTAACGTTCAGACGATTTTTGAGAAACTTTTCATGGCAATTTTATTAACGCTCAGAATTCTTGTCAGAAATCTGCTGAAAGAAAGTTGCCGAAGAAAATTTTTTTTCATATTTTGTGTTGTTGGAGATAGCTGACCTGGGGATTGAACCGCGGCCTTACGTCTAATAAGAAAACGCACTACCTACTAGACTACGGCTACTAATTACTACTAAAGAATAGTTTATGAACCACATTCCTAATAATAATCTGGTATTAGCAAATATTTTATCCCGATTACCAAAATTTTTTCAAAATTTGTTATCAAACTGAACGGCTGCCACTCTCACAAAATTTGGAATTGAAATCAATTTAATTGATCAATCAATTTAATTGAAAGAAGTTAATTGCTTAACATAATTGAGAAAACGCAGTGTATGTTGCTAATGGACCACTCTTGCTATCGTTATGTTTCCCATTCTCTTTCATCACTTCTTTTGCATACAGTGAAGCGTATTAATATAGTTCTTATCTACAAACCGTTGACTAGTCTTAACAATATCGTCACATTTTTGAGACGATTGGTGAATGGAGGTGATGAATGAGCCACTTACCACGATGGCCTAGTTAATATTGCTGTGGCCAAGCTAGCATTAACATCCATGAATATTTTTCATTACGAGAATATTTTTAATACTAGAACTACTTTCTTATGGTTTCCAGTGTTGGGGAATGTTTTTTTACGTGGTGGAGTCCACACCCTGATTTGAAAATTCAGAGAATTGTACTGGGCCGAATACATTAGTGAAAACGCTAGCTATCCAGCTGTATATTTACTTAAATTCAATACTTTTTGGGTGTATTATCTTCTATTTGTTTCTTCACGGTGTGGATGAATGGAACGCTGTTTGGTTCCGATACAGCTGCCTTTAGAATGTTCGATAGGAATGAGAATAATTTCGCATTTGAATTAGCCAGAAGCTGTATGAAGATGTGAAGTCGCTGATGTCTAGTAGGTAGTGTGTTGACTTCTAAGAGGCAAGGTCTTGAGTCAAACTCCAGCTCACTTCATGTTCCCTGTGTAGACATTTCACTTCATACCGAAACATTTTTGTGTCCATTTTGCGGTCGTCTTAATGTTTTATGATTCAGTTTAAATTGATTATCACTAACTCTGGCTAAAAAATAAAGACAGAGAAGCCTAAGAGTATATTGCTCCTTCAATATCGAATTGATTTCGAATTTTTCTAATTTACCGTGTATACCATAACCTAGAAAATAAATTTTCCAAGACAACATGATAGCACATTTAAACTTTTTTTTTTTTTTTTTTTTTTTTTTTTTTTTTTTTTTTTTAATTACTGCTAGCAAACGTATGCTGTTTGTGTTTATAAATTGAAATCACTATCAAATCACATTTCAAATAATCGAAAATCTAAAAATTAATTCAATTATGTTCGGCAGGATTTTTTAGGTGGACAAATAGAATAAAATAAACAAACAAAAAAATTTCCACTAAATGCGCCAAATAATAATATAAAAATAATAATAATAATAATTTTTATTATATTGTTTTTATTGTTGTTGTTGTCATTGCATTTATTTTCAATTCGTTAAGCCATTGGATTTTTCATTTCTATTCAGAGATTTTCTTTTTTTTATTTTTTTTTATTAAATTATTTTATTTTTATATTTATTTTGTTATATTATTATTGTTGTTGTTGTTGTCGGTGTTGCTTTTGTTATCAATGTTTAATACGCAGCATAGACAATTGATGTTTTCATTGGAAAAATCTTTTAGTATTTGCGCTGTAAAAAGGTTTAATTTTGCGTTTTTTCCTTCTTTTTTTTTTTGTTTACAAACAATAAAACAAAAATTAAATTCAATATAAAAATATGGAGTAAAACAAAACAAAAAATATATAAAAAATAATAACAACGAATATAAAGAATTTAATTTTTTTCATTTCTTTGTTTTTTTTTTCCATTAAAGTTTAATTCTAAAACCACAACAGACATAAATATTTACAAACGAGCGAATTTCATGCACAATCATGCATGCTCATGTTATTTTCTTACAGTCCCCAACATACCATACAATATGGCTGAATATATCGGCCACCTGCCCTCTATTACATATAGAACAGGCTGTACAGAATGTATTGAATAGATTGGATACATTGGATACTGGTATTGGCCACAAGTTAAGTAAGGTAATATTGGTAATATTGAATACTTTCAATTTTATAGTAATTTTTCGATAGATTTGACTCTTGTTTCCTCCTAATTCCGGACAATTGTTTGGCACAAAGTGTACAATACTAGTATATCAGAAAAAATACAGAATTCGGGGATTTAATGGTCGTAATATTAGGTGTAGTGTATTGTAGGTAGTGTGTTGGCTTATTAGACGTGAGACCACATTTCAAATCCCGAGTCAAACAGAACATGAAATATTACTTCGGTGACATTCTCTCAGCAGATTTCTGGCAAAAACTCTGGAAGTAAATAAAATTGCACTGAAAAGTTACTCAAAAATCTGTCGCTCGAAGTCTACTTGAAACTGTAGATCAGCCACTCATGTACAAAAATCAGACACATAACATAAGTAGTGTGAGAAGCTAGGCCGTAATCCTGACTGACCAATTATGTGTGTATGTATATCAGGGTACCGGCATGACGTAAGCGACAAGATACAAATATCTCCATGGGGAATATTTATTATGAACGGGCTTTAATTATTTTTTTTTGTGTTGGCGATGACATCTGTCGAACATGTCCATTATACATCAAACCATAATCATAGTTTTTCATCGTGTTAAAGATAGCGAATTTTGTACCAGAAAGTGATGTTGAGAGTGAAATGCATTAATTTTTGTATTCATTCGAAGAAAAGTTCTGGAGAATGGTATCGAATGCTTGTGGACCTATGTGATCCTATGGTGATCGTGCTCTATCAGAAGTAACATGCCGAATATGCTTTTGACGGAAATGAAAAACGAGTATGACCACCAAAAAGTTTAAAAACATCGAATGGCAAACAAATATTTGACAAATGTGACTCTTGGATGGTGCACAACAAGCAATTTCTAATGCTTAAAAGCTATGGGAAGGATCGAAAAATCTGACAAATGGGTGTTGCATGAATCAAATTACAGGCGGATGGAAAATCGAAAAATCACTTGGGTTGTTGCATCGAATTGGCTCCCTGCCGATGAAAAATGGATTTATTTTCAGAATCCAAAACAAAAAAAAAAAAAAAAAAAAAAAAACAAATGCAGGTACAATTGATTCAGGATATAATTAAAGCATTAAGCTGGAAGCTGCTCCCCAAACAGAATTCTATAGCCTCCTTCCGACTATAGAGAAGGCGCATTAGCTAAGCAGCACGAGGAAGTTCAAAGTTGGGTGACTAATTGCTTTGTTTCAATCCACAAATTGGGCGAAATCTACAAATTGCCTGAAAATGGAGAAAATTGGCAATAATGCCCTTTAGTTACACGTGCAATCATTATTTCCTTTGTCGAAATTCACTTTCTTATCTGTTCCAGTTTTCCGTTGCTCTAATTAAGCTTCTCTCCTCATCAATCTGCAATATTTACTAAAAATTGATTAAAAAACAATTTGGTTTTCCATTCAAAAAACTAAATACATACAATAATAGCGTTCTGACTATTGGGTTTTTGTTTATTTATGTTTTTTTTTATTTAAAAATACTCAATCGAGTGCAATTAATCGACAACTTAATAGCCTATGAAAGTGTGCCTTTTTAAACCGTACAGGCTTTGAATAGAACAAAAGTGAAATTTGGCATTTATGGCAGATGTGTGGACGTATTAATGATTAAACGTTTCAAATGTAACGGTTTTTTTATATTCCTGTGAAGAAGCTGCTCTTAGGATTGGAAATTGGCATGGAGTCCATAAATTGCCTGAAGGATGAAAAAATCTGTAGACAGCAATGAACAATAATTTGGATAAAACGGTTGTACTCCGCTGCAAGGGAATCAATAAAATCGGCAGAACTTCGTCCTTATTTGAGGGCCTGGTAAAAAAAAATAAAAAAATATTTGAAGAAAAAAAATCATTCAGAAATTAAGAAGAGTTTAATGAATAGTGTGGGCAAATGTTAGCCATATTTTGAGAGATGACATTATGAAGACCTTTGTGGAAAATCTTATTGGGCTTGATGTGAGTGATTTCAGTCTAATATGATTGCGTTATAGAAATTCCGCCATATAACTGTAATGAATATATACACATACATAGTTGGTGATTATAACACTTTAGTCAGGATTACGATCTAACGTCTCACACCACCTATGTGGTGTGTATTAATTTTGTAAATGAGTGGCGAGCCCTACAGTTTAAAGTCGATTCCGAACGATTGATTTTTGAGAACCGTTTCATGGCAATGTTTATTTACTCTCAGAAATTTTGTCAGAAATCTGCTGAGAAGAAGTCCCCGAAGAAATATTATTCCATATTTTCGTTTTCATGTCTGACCTGTTATCGGAACCGAAGCCTGACGTCTTACAAACGAAAGCTATGGCGGCTATAACTGTAATTAGACATTGAAACTTAAACAATATTTTCTTTAATTTAATTAACGATTAAAATTTCACTGAACATGAAGTGAGATGCGAATGAGTTCTTAACACAATGCGGATTTTTATAAGAAACAGCACTCACTAGTTACATTGCAGCGCCGATTTCTGTGCAGTACGCTGTAGAGTGTTATATAGTTCTCTAGCATTTTATGCAATTGTTTATTTCTTTTTTTTATTATTATTATTTTAAAGCAAACGACAAATAGAAAAAAAGCATGCTTTAAACTGAAGCAACATAAAAAAGCAGACGGAAATTAATTGAAAATTTAAAATCAACAAACCATAATAAAACCGGACAACAAATTATGCTGTTTTGGTTAAAAAAGTAAAAACAAAGTGAAAAAAAGTAAAAACAACAATCAAACTAGCAAAAAAAACAAAACAAACACAAATTAATGCGATTTTAAATACCAACATTAAAAATGGAAAAATTAAAAGAAATTATCATTTTTTTAAAAAAAAGGTTGGCACCACTAACAAACAACAAAAGAAAAAAAAGGAGTATTTTGCCACATTTTTTTTTTTTTTTTTTTTTTTTTTTTTTAACCTTCATTCACACACGCAATACTACTACTGTACACGAGTAAGAGGAAATGATTTTAAATAAAATTGAAAAACAAAACCGTTTATAAAGAAAAAAAAAGAAAAAAAAAACGAGAGCTTTTAATTATTCATTAGGAAAATATTAAAGCGGCTTAATTCCAATAACCCTTGAACATTTAAAAAAAATTGTTTGAAATTTTTTTTATTCAAGTGGAGAAATTTTAATTCAATTTCAATACAAAATAGTTCGCCTTCAAGATCATGCCCATCAAGAAATCATCAAATACGGTTTGATTGGATGATGAGAGTGGTGGCAATCATGATGACAGTTGGCCTTAACACAATATCATACAAGGTATTGGTTATTATCCTGGCTACTACAAGATATGTTGCGAAACAAATTTCTGCGAACGCGGCAATCAGACTGAGTGCTTTAAAAACATGGAAGTATAGAAACTATAGTCATACCAAAAGCTTGGGTATGATTGGTTTGAATGCATCTATCGACTGCTTTCGATCCTGGTTTTACAATCCATATACCGGCTATATCCTTTTATGATAAGGGTTTACTCCTCCCAGGAAACGTTATATAAGTAGCCACTAATTCATTCATATCAAGCAACACAGCTGAATGTGTTATCTTTTAAGAATCACTGAACATTAGATCGTCTCTTATACAACCAAATTATTGTAGTAGGTTTTAAGTTGATACAATTGCTATTGAAATTACCACCATGCGAATTCGTTATCAGAGTATATTGTATGGTGATATGCGCATATTTACCGAAAGTAAAGTTTTGTAGATTCCTAGAGAAGGGAATACCTCAGCTAAGATTGTCCAAGAATGCCGTGTGTTACGTCGGAGACATCGAAAGTGTCACTACAGCCGACTCACTTGCTAAAGCTGGCACCACGGAAAAGTCAAATCAATTCCTATATTCCTCTGCAGAGAAGCATACAAATATCTCATAGCAGCTTCTTTCATTGGCAAAGGCTAGATGGGATAATGAACCCACTTTTGTTTCTGTTCTTTGACATTATTGTGAAGTATTCTGTACAGTGGTACAGAAAGTTTCGGAATTTAATTTCAGAGTATAAATTTAGGCAACCATATTGGAATTTACCAATCATACAGCTTTAGCTGTATAAGTAAAAAACTTGAGAGACGTGTGCATGTATGCAAATTCGGTTATGTATTGTAGTCTACGAAGGGGCGAAGTGACTTAATATGAAAGACACTCTCACATCCGAATGGAGTTGTTCGAATAGAGTCATTTCGACCGCGTATAGGATATGGTGTAGGTTCTTATTAATGACGGAAGTGTATCCAACTCTATTGATTCATTGGAGCATCGCTGCCCTGTGGCTTGTGTTTCACTGTTGAATGGCTGCTACAACGGAGAAATTGTTTTTCTCGCAGAGTACATCCGTTCGTGGTCGATGGATTACAGAAAAGTGTCGTTTTTTAGCAGAACTTTTCGTATTTTGAATTCCCTTCCTGCAGAGGTCTTTTCTGTTGCTTAGAATATAAAAAGATTTAAATCCAGTATCCCTAGCTCCAACACAATGCATCAGTAGGAGGGATGATAGAAAAAAATCATAATACGATCACCATGTTTATATATGTACGTAACAGTTAATCAAGTTCTGTGAATATCAAACGATATTCCCATGACTTGCTGTGTAACGCAATTGGCACTTCAAGACAGTGTTGTAGGTGCCACTACAGTGTTCCTATTCCTAAACTTCGATTGCACTTTTCGATACACTCACTCTGATTGCAGCATTTTACTGAAACCTTAATCGATGTAATGAAAATTGAGTTTCATTTGCTACAACCTCTCTACCACATGCAACATCATCAGAAAACGAAACTAACGTAACGAAAATATTTTTTTTCAGCGTTTTTAATGGCAATGTTTAATGATTAAAAAATCCATAACAACAACAAAATAACCAATAATAGCAACAACAACAATAACAATAATAAATAGATGTTTTAAATGCCCATTTATTGATGTTTAACGTTTGATGTTGTCTCTATACACTACACAAATGTATGCACATATGTACATATATATGTGTATGGCATGTAATATAGGTCTAACTGTGTATGTGTGCATATGTAGAGATTTAAGTGTTTATGTAGCATGTTGTTTGATGGTGTACATAATGAATTTAATACAATTTATTACTTGACACTTGATGAAGCGGAAACGGATGTGGATCTGTATTTGAAATGTAACTGACACAGGAAGTGAGGTTTCATTTGTATACATTAACTAAAGTTTTTTTTTTGTTTTTGTTTTTGTTTATTTTTTTTTTTCACTCTCACTCGGTCGCGTTCTATCCTTTCTATACTCTTACTACCCCTTCGTTGTTTATGCGTTTGTTTTTTTTTATTGTTTTACGAAAATCAAAACAAAATAACACCGTTATCCGCCTGTATTCAATTCAATACGTTTTTATTCAATTCAATTGAATTCATTTCAATTCAATTCATTTCTATTTTATTTTGTTTTTGGTTTTTGTTTTTGGTTTTTGTTTTTGTTTTTATTTCATTTTATTTTGTGTTAATTTTTCTTAATTTTTTTGTTGTTGTTTTTGTTTTTATTTGAATGTTTATTTTATGGATTAAAGTGGTTGGTTGTCATAAAATAAAACCAATGCACGCATACCTTTATACGTACATACATATGTATATGTATGTATATATAGTGTATAGAAACGAATGTGTGTATATGTGTGTGTGTTTGCATGTATGGATTATAATTTTTACAAACAGAATACATACGTACATATGTATGTATGTATGTACTCGTATGTATGCATGGTATACGTAGTATTTATATTTAATTTAAGTTGATTATTTAATAATAATTTTCTGTATGTACATATTTAAGCATATTAATCATATACATTTTAACGAGAATTATAATCAAGTTCGAGACTCAAGTTAATATTTTGCATTCGTAGAAATTTTATAAAGAAAAATTCCCTCAGTGTATGTATATGCACGATAGTAGTATGTATTATTAATTAAAAATCCTGTGATATAATTAATCAGCAGTATGAAGTGATTTTTAAAATATTTAGAGAATATTTTTTATTGTTGAAAACAGACGTATCTATGATCATGTAAATGATTTAAGTTCCGTTCAATGAAGCGGAAGTCACTGTGGTCTAGTAGGACGTGAGGTCACAGTTCAAACCTTAGATCAGACATCTCCAACCAAACGGAATATGAAATGCTTCGGCGATTTGCTCTCAGCAGATTTCTGGCAAAAACTCTAAGAGTAAGTGAAAAATTGCCACGAAAATTTTCTGAAAAAAATCTGACTTTCAGAGCCGACTTTAAATTATAGGTCCCGCCACTTATGGATAAAATTAACGCACACACAACATAAGTGGCATGAGAAGCTAGGTCGTAATCCTGACTGAAGGATTGTAATGACCAATTATTTATGTGTGTTATGTCAATGAAAGGGAATAGAGACTGGCCTATAACAATTACTTCAATAGAAATCTTCGTTAGTCAACGTTATCTCTTGATTTACATTGCCATGACACGCGCTTACATTGGTTTATATTTCACTGGACATGAAATATTGTTTTCCAGGACAGTATTTTAAGCCTTTTGCTCCTGAAATTCAATTGTAGCTGAGTTTTACTACGATTAATAATTTTATAAAAAAATCAAATCAAATCGAATTTCAAATGAATGACAATATCCCTCATGTAGGCTATTAAATACGGGGACATTGACAATAGCAACACTGGGAAGCCTGAAATTAATTATTATTGGCATTCTGAATTTTTTACTGATGATACATGACGAGATAGATATAAACGGTATTACGGCATCTTACATTAACCAAGGAAGATATAATTTTTATGGTGGCTGCTAATTTAATCTTACGTTACTACACACAGAGAGTAATATGCCTCAGAAGACATTAAGTCCTTAGCAATTTTGTTGTTAAAGCAACATGAAATATTTATTATTTTAAAAAAGTGAAACGATTTCATTCAAAACAAAGGGGATATTTACGTATTCCTATCGGTTTGATAACGTTACCTGCCTTGAAAAATGAATTTACAACAAGTAAAATCGACTAGATTTAGTGGATTATTTTAAGTCTTCTTTGGATTTTTATGTCTTTCAGTCTTCGAGATGTTCAAAATTTTGTGCTCTATGCCATATTAAGTCATTTAAGTTTGAATTTGAATTGAGCGAAAATTTAAAATACTAATCAGTATACAACATATTGTTACGCGGAGGCAAACAAACTTTCAAGACAATAACAAAATAGCACGAATGCATAAGAGTAAGTACAAAACAAATATACAAGAACAATGCTACATAGAATGATCGTAATGTTGCCAGACCTAAAATAAGGCAGTAGTTAGAGAAAACGTTACTAGTCTAGTTGTGATAAAAAGCATAGTAGAATTTTATACTAAAAGTATGATTTTTATTATCTAAAAATCGAGAATACAGTTGAAAAGAAGAATTTTGTTGTTTTTAAATAAATAAAGGATTTATAATAATAAATAATAAATATTAACTACTTTCATTAAAATTTGAAATTTTGCGACTTCACTGGAAAATAAACGTTTTGAGAAACTTAGAAATGTATTGATAAATACAAGAGCAACAATAATTTGTGAATGATAAAGTCGTTTTAGTTTTATTTTGAAGTCGCCGTAGTCTAGTAGGTAGTGTGTTGACTTATTAGACGAAAGGCCAGGGCTCCAATTCCCGGTCAGACATCAAAAACGAAATATGAAAAAAATGTTTCTTCGGCGGCTTCCTCTCAGCAGATTTCTGGCAAAAACTCTGAGAATAAATAAAAAAATTGCCATGAAAAGTTTCTCAGAAATCTGACCGTTCGGAGTCGACTTTAAACTGTAGATCCCACTACTCATGTATAAAATTAACACACATAACATAAGTGGTGTGAGAAGCTAGACCGTAATCCTGACTGAAGGGTTGTAATGGCCAATTATGTATGTAAAGTTGTTTTAGTCTATTTGTAGTGGTGACTTTCAATTCTTTTTTATTCAAATAAAAACAATCTTTAAGAAAAAAAAAGAAATAAAATTGTCAATCAAAGTGAATTGAATTAAAAAAATGTCGAAATAACTAAAACGTTATTTAAATGAAACTCAAACTATTTATATGTCATGTAGGGTACGTGTCATAAGTTTAAAATTATGAACCTCTTGAGCTTTTGAAGGTTAAAGCTTCTGAAAACTAATCAAAGGAATCCCCTAATACTCGCCACTTTAGATATTCTACATGCGAGAAGTTACACCGAAAGATATTGCCTCACTTTTAACATTATCACATTTAATTATCATGTGTATTATATTTTACAATTGTCCTGATCATAATGCTGTTAATAAGTAATTAATAAATTTGAAATTTTTATTACAATGGACATTACAACGATTTCATAAAAAATAGTAAAAACAAAAAATTTTAAATCTGATATGAATTTTCAATATTAACAATTAAACAATTAAATATTAATACCTACGGAATGAACTTTGCTAATTGCCTATTGTTGATAATAACAGTGATTAATAAGCATGAAAGTCCAACCGAATGGTTCTATTATAAAACGCAATAGTTTTAGCATGCCTTTAAAAAGAGAGAAGAGAAAAAGAAATTAAAATTTCTTTGAATAATTTTATATTCTTTAAACGGTACAATGTTTAGATGTACAGTTATACAGCTACCAATGGCTATGACTGGAACTGATTAATGATTTCTAATTACAAATAATAGGCTGCTCTTGAATTAGTATGCCATGGATGTCAAGAGATTGTTTTGAAATTCTTCTTTCTCCCTCCTTTTTTAACGTGAAAGTTGCTATTGAATTCGATCATAAAACTTCTCTTTGCACACTGGCCAGAGATACTATATTTATTGGTTAAAAAATTTAAATTTTTAATTCAAAATACAAAGCATTGTAATTATAATTATACAGCGTTAAGTGGAAATAATACTTATTTATGCAAACAAGACTATAGTTTGGCGAAATTAAGTTTTTCTAATCGAATCGATCAAATTTTTAGGTTGTTCCTCCTCAAGAGCGGCCTATTATTTCCTATAGTTAACGCAGACAATTGTGGTGTTTATAAATCGTTATTATGACGTTTACGTAGAATCATGGGTGAGGCTAATAACTGGGGCTTTAAAGTTAAAAGTATTTCAGTATGAGAAACCAAGACAGTATTTCACAACATTTTTTAGAACTTAGCCAGCACACCCCTAGCGTACTGTAAGGTTTCGAAAATCGAAAAAACACTATTCAAATTAAATATCCTTAACTGCTAAGAGTATGGACGCATATTGTATACTTTCTGTGGCATGTATTGTGTGCGGTAATCACCACGCCACATCTTCGGAAAAATGCAATAATTTTGTTGGCAATCAACCAACGAATTGTGGAGGATGTCCAGTATGCTCTGCTGTCAAATACTCCACGATCTAGAAGCTGTCAGAGGTTTCTCTCCGCACTAGTAATTATTCTCAAACATCGCTGCTAAGCTTTAAGTAAATCTCCTCTACTACTGCTTTGAAGCGTGACACTTTTCCTACGGAGGTATCTGGCTTTAGTACCAGCCGTCTAAAAGCTCGATAAGTTTTTTCGGGTAATAGTTGCCGCCGGAATCTAAGAAGTTGTTAGTTGACGTTCTTGACGAAATCACATGAGTTCAAACTTCACTTCTGACATCTCAGAAAAAATCAATCAAATTAAAGAAAAAAAATTTTTTGGCATCTTTAAACTGCAGGTACCGCCACTCATGGATAAAATTTTCCTCACGTAATATGGAGACGTAAGAAACTAGTCCATAATTGTTACTAAAAGTGGTGTATTGGCAAACAATGTACAATAAAGAACAGTTTTGTGACTAATACGGTCCATTTGAAGTAGGATATGCTTGCTGGACTACTGACGTGTACGGGTTCACAACTAATTTTGCGATTTAGAATTTGCTGTGGCCAAAATTTTAAAAATATCTTGTATTTCGTTGCTTGGAAAACATGAAGAACTGAATCAAACCGGCTTTCTTACAATTTTCATATGGCAGAGCATCCGAAAAAGAGAGCATGAAGAGAGTGTCTTCAGTGCAACCCCTTACCAAAAATCGAAGTTTACTGAATGCAACGATTAGGAGAATACCTAGAATTCCCAAAACCGAGTGTCTTACAAAATATTTGGATACCCGCGATGTTATTAAGAACCTTAAGAAGTTTTACTAAATTTTACCGGTGTTTGGGCCAGAAACGATCTTTACACGCTTATGAACCATATACATTCCGACGACATCGATTTGTCACTTAGTTTCGAGTGATTGGTATGCTATTGCTAACCTTAATCCGAAAAAAGCTAACAAAGCTTTTAAAAACTGTAAGATGTTGCTTATTGGCCTGCCTCGAATAGTTATGAGAATATTTCCTTAAATTTTTAAGAATTTCTTACGACTTGAGTATTTCCCTGAAGAATAAAAGGAAGCTCTGACTAAAATTGTACCTACAACTGGCAAAGACCATATGAAAGCAGAGTCATACAGCCTTAGAGGTTTATTACTGAGAGTTTTAAAAAAACTGTGAAAACCTGCATCCACATTAAATACGAAAGGGTGTGTATTCCAGATCATCGGATTCACTTCAAACAAAAAAAACAAAAACAACACTTATGAGTAAATCTACCGATGGTTGCAAGACATAAGAAGGGTATTTGAAGAAAAGAAACATTTCTCATCTCTTTCATTGACTTTGTTTTTGTAGTTTATGAAAGTAAGTTTTTGAAATGTTTACGAGCCGACTGCACACAGGGACAGATTGTCTGACCTTTAAGCATTATACTCAGCAGTTATACTCAGACTTCCATCGATGATTTCGCCTTATTCGCCTAAAAAAGAGAGTCATTGCAACTCCCCTCTCCTATTGGTTGTTTGGAAACAAATTATTTTTTAAAATTATATATTGGCCGTTCTGGTCCAACACCTTTCGCCATATTTCTGGTAGAGTAGTATAATTCCACGTTCTTTTTTTTTTGGCAAAAAACCGATCCAGATGGTTTTTGACCTTCTCATTTGAGGTGAAGGTTTTACCGTCTAAAAAATTTTGGAGTGACCGAAACAAATTATAATCCGATGGTGGCAGGTCTGGAGAATATGGTGGGTGTGGCATTGTATCACATTCAAGCTGTAAAAGCTTTTGACGATCGACAAAACTTGTGTGAACTCTCGCGTTGTCTTAGTGAAACACTGCACCTTTCCTGTTGATTAGTTCTGACCTTTTCTGTTGAAGTGCATCATTTAGTTTGTCCAGCTGATGACAGCGGACTTCTGAATAAATCGTTGTGTTATCCGGTGAAACTTCAAAAAAAAAAAACGATTCCCAACAAACAGACAGTATCACCTTTTTTTGGTGAACATCGGCTTTGAAAATAATTTGACCCGATTCATCTTCTTTGCTCCATGACCTCTTGCATTTGACGTTGTTGTATACGGTGCTCATTTTTCGTCCCCAGTGATGATGCGCTCCAAAAACCGATCATTTTCGTCAATCGACGTCAATTTCTCTCTGTGAGAACATGGAGAATACATACATCGAGCTTCAAGCATAGTCCCAGGCCTTTCAAGTGGTCATAAACTGTTTAATTTCATAGACTTAACCTCAATCAGATCTCACGTGTTGTTATTCGCCGGTTCGCATCAACTGATGCTTTTATAGCTGGTATATCAGCCTCAAACGTCCTTCACAAAGATCTTCGAAATTAAAATTTCCGGATCGAAATTAAGCGAAACAGTTCTGGCACTGGCGTACTGTCAACACACCTTCTCCATACAGATAGACCAATTTCTTTCTGGGGGTGAACAGCATTTTTATCCTTTCTGTAGCAAAAAAAACAGTAAGATATGTATGTTGAAAATGCTGTTTATAGCTCTCCATGCTTAAAAGGGCATCAACCAAAAACTATTGCGTAGAATTAATTGAGGTCTCAAAACATATAAAAATTATACGACTTAAGTGTGAAGTTGGTTGCAAAAAAATACAATTAAATCCACTGTGGGGAAAAAGGGAAATTATTTGCCGAACAACCTAATATTTTATAAACAACTACAAAAACAACTGTTTTTCTTTTCTTTTTTTTTTTATTAGATTGAAATTTAAGATTTGATAACCCATAGATCTTTGATTGCAATTTCATCAAAAATTTAAAAATTATAAAATAATACCGCCTGACAGCATATAATTATCGCCCACTGTGCATTGTGGCACTTTAAGCTACTAATGAACGTCCATGTGCCAAATTTATGATTATTTTATATTTTCTCGATGTTCGTTATTATTATTGTTGGTAGTAAAAATATACGGTATATGTAAGTATGTATGTGAAACTGTTTATAGTTTCTTTATTGATTTGTTTTTTTCATAAACGCATACGTTTATTAATTATTTTTCATAATTTTTTTTTATTCGCAAGTATTTTCGATTTCAATTTAATTAATAAATATTTAAGGATCCTTTAATGAGTATAAATGCACCACAAGCGGTCAATAACACATCGTGCACAAGATTCATTTGTTCGCTACATAAAATGAAAGGAGAGCAGAGCAAAGCAAGGCAGAACAGAACAGAACAGAACAGAAAAGAATAGAGGAGAGCATAGTAAAGAAAGAGGTTATGACTGCCATACAATAGAATGGCGGTTAAAAGAGAAAAACAAAACAAAAAAAGTGCCGTCAACCTTCATGTATAAATTGTGAGTAAATATTTATGTGTACAAATATGTATGTATGTATGTATGCATGTTCACTTTTCTCCTTCTTTCTTTTTTATTTTTGTTTCTCTTTATTTTCCTGTTCTCTGTTTCTTCAAGCATATTGCCTATTGTGTTTATACCTGTACGGTGGCATACTTGCTTGTATTTTTTTTTTTATAAAATGACGGCTGTAACTGTCAAAATACTCATACAAGTGGAAAAACCAAAAAATAACGGCATTTCTACGTAAATGTCAGATTTCAATTAAAACGTTTTAATTAAACTAAATAAATAATGTCGCATGTGTATGAGTGAGTGTACATGTGTTAATACAAAACATCCATACATGTTGTATGCACACGCAAACACACATTCAGATACATGATAGGCAGGCATGCATAAGTAGGCAAGTAAGTAAGTATGTATATGTACACTGTATGTGCACTTGTATTATTAACTTTAACTAGTGTGCGAACTCACATTTGTGCTGAGGATTGTCCAGGAAATTATTAACCATGCAATTATGGCAGTGGTTTTAAACAGATTCGCATTACCCATGAAGATTGTGCTAAAAATTAAAAAAAAAATTACAGGAAAAGGCGTAGGCGGGAAAATATTTTTTTTTTATCGGGAAGCTTGAAAATGATAGAGGATATTAGGTTAGAGATCTCATAAAATAATTTTCTGTTTAACACTTACATAAGCATTTATGAGCTCCGGTAGTTTAAAATTTTTGACATCTCTATGTCCTGGTGCGAGCATAGCAGTCAAGATATAGGTGAACATTGATTATTTTCTGAGACTGCTGCGCTTATTGATTATTATTGTGTCTAATGCCAGTATTCTTTCACCAGAAACTGGATTTTCCTTTGAACTAACAAAGAAACTATTTGTACATGGAAAATTACCGGCACCATATGACGCCATTCTAGCAGCTATAGAGGATATAAGAACAATTTACGACAACGATTTAAGTGTCTCGCAATATAAATATCCTGGTCCAAGCTGTGTTTTGACGAGTATCATTTCAATTAATCTGCATCTATATTCGTAGCCTACGGTACATAGGATGGAAGTTTACATATCAAATGATTAGGGGTGCCTAACCTGATCCAAGTTAGGGCTACATTCGATTTGACTAATTTTCATGCAATTTTTCGAATGGCAATGGCATCATGGGTATTGGCCTTCAAATGTTCAATAGTCTCTGATTTGTCGGCATAACACTTTTCTTTAACGACGCCTCACAGAAGATAGTCAAACGGTATCAAATCGCAGCTTCTTGGCGGCCAATTGACATTACCATTTCGGCTAATTAAACGGCCATCAAACATTTGAAGCAATAAATCAATTGTGCCATGGGATATGTGGCAAGTTGCATTATCCTGTTGAAACCAAACATCTTTGTCACCATCTGGTCGTATCTTGGCAATGGCACCACGGATGTTGGCCTTCAAATGTTCAATTGTCTCTGATTTGTTGGCATAACACTTTTCTTTAATGGTGCTCCATAGAAAATAGTCCAACGGTGTCAAATCACAGATTCTTGGCGGCCAATTGTCATCACCATTTCGGCTAATTAAACGGCCATCAAACATTTGACACAACAAATCGATTGAGGCGTGAGATGTGTGGCTATTTCCACCATCCTGTTGAAACCAAACATCTTTCATATTAATACCATGAAGAACGGTTATCATGGTTGCGCCGTCCTCAAATATGGGCCAATGGTTCCTCCGCTCCACAAATCGCACAAAAACAGTCACTCGTAATGTGTGCATTGGCTTCTGTAAGGCCACTAGTGGTTTCCATTCATAATGTTCAGCGGGGATAATATACTGAGTTTTGTGACAGAATAAAATGGCATAAGTATTGCCAAATTTGAAATAACCGAAGGTTTAAGTCTTAACAGATAAATAGCCCACCCGATATAAGGTATAGTTTGTATTATTCTCAGTCCAAAAAAAAACCAAACAAAAAAAAAAAAGAAAATAATTTTGTATCCTTAAAAGTTTGTGTTGGAAGGCTTAAGTAAATATTGTCCATTTTGTTGTATTTTCAAATTATAGGCGCGTAAATATTTTTTGGCAGAAATGATGTCATGATGTCATTATTATTGGAATAAACAGACACGAATTTTTGGCAAACAATACTGATTTTACAAACAAACAACACATATCCAAGCACACACTTAAACATATGCCAATATATTGCATACAATATTTTACATACACATTTGAGTGTGTGTATGTGTGTATATGTGCGCTTGTATTTGTAAGTAAATAAACCCAAATACTTGTAGTAGAGGTTTAAACAAGCGCACCCAAATAAACCAAAGCGTATGAATAACAAACACACACTCTCACACACACATACATGCATACATACAGTGGCATTCCGCTTATTTATTTTGACAAGAGTCATGTTGTTTGTTTTCGATTTTCTTGTTAAAATCAATTCCATGTAGTCAGTCTCTTTCACTGCTATTATGTTTGTCTCGGCTTCTGCTTTTGTTACTGCTACTGCTACTGCTAATTTTGTTGTTTCTGCTGCTGTAAAATTTGCTAATATTTGGTAGACAATTGTTATTGCTGTTGTTGGTGTTGTTATATGGATTTTCAATTAAAATTTTTTTAATCAGTTTCGTACATTTACCGGCCACTTTCATCGTTTACGTTTAATTATCTCCTTATGGTAAATGTTGATAAATGTTGTATTGCCTTCGTGATTTTCTCTGTTATACTTTTAATTTTCCACTATTTTTGTTGTTGTTCTTTCTTATTTTATATCTGCTGATAAATTAACTCATTTGGGTGGACTATGATTGAGACTGCCAGTTAAAGGTCTTCAAGCAAAAATATCATAACATTTGTACAGACATATATTTATGTATGTGTGTACGTTAGGGTGTCCTGTTAAGCTTTCTGTTTAGTTTTCCAATCAAAGTAATCAAAGGGTTTACAATTCAAATTAAGTTTTAAACTCAACATAAGAGTATTTCCCATTGCAATATGGTAACGACGTTGTATTTTAAACATATGCTAGTGACGGACACGAGACCTAGCTTACGTGGTCACATAATCTTCTAGACTAGAAAGCTAGATTTAAATTATGGCTTAGGAATTATGTAAGAAAACTTAATTTCCTACTGATAATTAGTCTAGTGTTGACATTTCAACAACGATCCACTTTGGCATTATTTGGTTCACTATTTTGGCAGCCTTTTGATTCCTGAAGTGTTGGAGAGGACGTTCACGATCGTTTGTGTTATATACATACATTTAAAGGAATATAATCTTCATTGACAAAATTTATGTAGAAAATATGGGGAAAAAAATTAAATTATTGCGTGATTGAGTCAAAAGTCTTGCTTGCTTATTTTTAAAAGCCCTGATTAATGAAACTGAAAGAAGCAAGGCAGATGCTTTAATCCAAAAAAATGGTTTCGATGCACACCGTTAAGAAGACTCGTCTGGTCTAAGTTGTAGAGATAGTTCCGTCAAAAACTATCATATACCATTATGAGAGTGGTAGTCAGTAGGGCATTAAGTGAAAGAGGTTCTTAATGTTCGCCTCAGAATTGCAACATTAGCAGAAATAGTTGCGTACTAGCTTAGCTAACGGATATGCATTTCTGTAGAGAAGTTTAATAGGCAACATTATAACGATAAGATAACTTTATTAAGCTCGATGAAAATAATGAGAATATGCTGCTATAGAGTAGCAACGATATTCTGCTCTGACATATTTCCCATATCGTTTCATCTTTGAATAAATTTTTGCCTGTACTTAGTTGAAGGAGGTTAGAACTCAGGATTACAACCAAGTTTCTCACAGCACTTATTTTGTGTAAATTAATATTATACATGCTGCTGAGAGTAAGTCGCCGCACAAATTTAAACAACTTTGATGGCAATATACGAAATAAAGAACTTAGCATTCTTAACATATTATTTAGGACTCATTGTTCAAACTCCAGCGTAGATATCTCGATCAAAACAAAACCTGAAAAAAAACAAAATTCTTCGCCAATTTCTTTTTATAAAAATTCTGAAAGAAAATAAAATTCCTATAAAATTGTTTCTCAAGAATGTCATTCGGACATTAAATTGTAGGTACCGCTGCTCACGGTGAAAATAAACACACACAGCATTGGTGCGGTGTTAAGCTAGGTTGTAGTATTGACTAAAATATGGTAACAACAACCTAAGTAAGTGAGGCATTACAATTTTTAATTCTTTTACTTTAAATAATACTCCACATCTAACTGTATTCCATTAGTGGATCGGATCGAAGAGATGAAAATTTAAAATGTGAGATTAAGAACACTTCACCAAATGAAAGTTCTTAAGTTAAAAGTAGACGAAATTTCTTCAAATTTATTAAATTAATAAAAGAAAAAAGAAAATTCCACTGTAATCTTATGAAGATTTTGTCGCAATTTTTAAACATATTTTGATCAGTAAAGTGTGACTTAAAAACGTTCAATTGTCATATGTGACTCGGCATGATAAAAATGGAAAAAATTTTTAAGAATCCTTATGTTTTTTTCTTTTTGAATATTTTTTTTAATGCCATTTTAATGACAACATGAACGCATAATAATTAAAGTTAATCTCACTCACTCACTCTTTTAAAAGTTGTGGCAATTAAAAGTTATTGCAGGTCTGGACATGCGTATAAGCTGTTCGCTGGGCTCTGATCCAAGAAGCTTAATTATAAAATGAATTTAAACCAGCCATTTACTTAATCTACCAAGAATAATTAAAAGAAGAAGAGTAAGGGAAACAGAAGAAGAACATGAGAAACAACAACAACAACAACAACAGCAACAACAAACAACAGAAATAATAATGAGAATTGAAAAATTGCTTGCAACTTACTTATGTATGCGTATGTGTGTATGTGTGTTTGTGTGTATGTGGTGCATTATACGGGATTATTTTTACGTGGGAGGGACATAAAAATTTACTTTCGAAATTAAACTGTTGCATTCGAAAGAGGGTGAATTGAAGGGCGATGAATTATTTCCAATTTTCGACATGCAATTTACGGAAAATAAATTTATTGACAGAAACTCACAAGATTACTGTAGGTTACATGAAACGTATATATACCTCCACTAACCAATACTGTCAACCAACAATTGGTTGCCTTGTGAATTATTGATCTTCATAGTGGCATAAAATGATGCAATAAACGCAATAAAAACAACACAGCAAATGCAGCATTCTTTTTTATAATAGACTACATGGGTGTATTCGAAAGTGATTATTTTAGAGACAGAGTGGCACCATTTTTTTATTATTATTGAATTGGTTTTGCTTATACTTTGTTGCTGCTGCCTTTATTAAAATTAATGCGCATGCCGCTTCCTTTAGGCGACAATTGCAAAATAGTAGTGCTTGCTGCGTTGCGTTTAGTGTGTTTATAGCTTGATGTAAACCATTTGAAAACAAATTTGGTACAAATTTATATCAGATTAGTGACATTACTTGCAATAGAATGCAAATGGGCATCTTCAAACTTTTTTGATGGTCTTTCACGTTCTTCATTTCACACATCATAATCGTTATCTCTGAAAAGCCGAAACCATTTTCAACATGTTGCTTCTGATAGAGCATGATCGCCAAGCATTTGAAGCGATTCTCTAGCATTTATCTTCAAATGAAAATAAAAAAATTAATGCACAAGGTAAATCAGTTTCTGGTACTTAATACGCCATCTTTAACATGATGATGTTCAAAAAATTAAAGAAACTCGTTCATACTAAATGTTCCCGATGGAGTAATTTGTATATTGATGCTTACACTCTGACGCTTACTCCTGGTATTCGTAGTACAGAAATAATTCAAAGCGATTATTATGATCTTCTCGGATAGAGCTCGTTTACATCTGGGTGGCAAAAGAACAAAAAGTATTTGGGACTCAGAAAACCCACACGTGGTCTTATAGCAGTCAATGCACCCATTGCGAGTGACTGTTTGATGCGGATTGTGAAGGGAAAGCATCATTGGCGCATATTTCTTTGAAAATGAGGACGGCGCAACCATTACAGTTAGTGGAGGCACATATCGCACCATAGTAACCAATTTTTTTGTGCCCGCTCTTCAAGGTATTGATGACTGGTTTTAACAGGATGTTGCAACTTGTCACACATCTCATGCCACAATGCGTCAAATGTTTGATGGCCAGGAAGCTGCGATTTGACACCGTTGAACTATTTCCTGCGGAGCGCCGTTAAAGAAAAATGTTATGCCGACAAACCAGAGACAATTAAGCATTTGATAGCCAGCAACCATCCATCGACCGCCTACTTGTCGAGATACGACTCCATACACTCCGTATGGAATGAGCTATCAAGTGAAAAAAATTGTTTTGTCTTCTACTTGGATTCGGACCGAGATTGCTTGGGTTTGTGACCAAGCACTTCAACCAATATTTCATGCTTCTTTATGTCTTCCTGTTTGGTGTACAAACGAAACTTCAATGATCGTGGTTTTATCATTGGCCTATTAAATCTAACCCTTGGTTTTGCTGAACTCCATCAGTTGAGCACATTTGTGTTTTAATTTATTTTTTTTTTTTGTTTTATTCTTTATTTTTTTATTTTCTGTATTCAACTCTTTAAAGTGTTTACACTGTAAAGGTTATTATTGTACCGTGAGTTAAGTAAAGTTTAAATATTTTATGCTCTTTAAATGAATGTTTCTTTACATTGTCGTTCAGATCTTTTAATAACTTTTTAATGCGTGTTGATTTATTAATGCTGCAAAACGTACGTGCAACGATGCTTTAAACATCTTTTTTTTAACTTTTTGTTTTTGTTTCTGTCATAAATTGCTTGTTTTAATCAGGTTTTTTGTGTATTTAAAAAACAAAAAAAGAAAAAAACAAAAATAGCCCATCACCCTCTCTTACCGCTTTTGGCAAAACCATATCATTTCACTTGTGCCATTTTCATTTCCACTTCCTTGACTATTTTCTCTTTCTATCGTCATGTGGTATTTGCGGCAATAAGTTTGAATGTGCTATCTGTGTTTGTGTCTGTGTCTATGTCTGTGTCTGTGTCTGTAACTGTGTCTGCATTTGTGTCTGTGTGTGAAAATGGTCGGATTTTAAGTGAAATAATTCCAGTGGATTCTATTTAATGGCAGTTGGTTGGTATTGTTTTTATTATTATTACTGCTGCTGCTGCTACAGCTGCTGCTATTGTTGTTGCTGTTGCTGTTGTTGATTGTATTGTTGTACGATTTTTAAAAATTATTCAGCTTCCCTTTATAATTTCTCCCTTTTGTACTCTACACTAGATTCAGAAAATCAAATGAAATAAGAAAACTTTACAACGCCTTTAACAGAAACCCAAAAGAATTTATGAAATTAAAAAAAAATCTTTCGAAATGCAAAAAAAAAAAACAGAGTTTGATCAAGCCGCGTTTGATACTCCAACGCCACAATCTGATTTTAAATAAATCGTGATAATGGACATCGTTTAACTTGTTAAGAAAATGTGATTAATAACCTGCAAACCTACATTTCATATCAGAGTCACTATTAACCCAACTCTAAGGCATAATGTAATATAATAGCTTTGACGAGTATACTCGTCACAAGCAGTGATAGGTTCAAAAATATAAATATTTTATATTTATATATATATATAAATATAATTGTTTACATTTTGCAGGTGTTTAGTAAAATCGATTTCGTTTGCGTTTATTGGTTGCAGTCAGAGGAACTCCATATACATTTGTATATTGCGCAACTGAGGACTAAATAGGCAGACGCGTCCAATTTTATTATATTAAGCGTAATTATCTCTTTAGTTTCATACAAAGTGTAAGAGTAACGCGGAGAGTGGTTAAGTTGCTTAGTAGATAAGTTCACTTGAACAAAACGAAAAAAAAAACTATTTCTTCCGGCAACTTCTGCTCAGCAGTCTTCTGACGAAAACTCTGGAGGTAAAAGATAATTGCCATGAAAAATTTCTTCCATTTGTCGTTCCAAGTCGAGGTCCCGCCACTCATGAACGGAATTAACGGTCGCGACACACATAAAATGGGTTGGCCTAAAGGCTTGTAATTAATCAATCGAGCTCTTTCGGAATTTACGAATACCATAATGCGAGCTGAAACAAGTACGAAATCCATTAAGATTGCCTAGACTTGTGAATAACCGTATGACGATGCCGCTTGTAAGACCAACTTTTTTTTACCACACTGTAGCAGATGTTGAATTCAGATTTTCATACATACATACATAATTGTGCGCCTTAATTTTATACATGAGTAACGGGACTTTCATAGAATTTAAAGTCGACTCCAAACGACAGATATTTGAGAAACTTTTTCATGACAATTTTATTTACTTTCAGAAATCTGCTGAGAGGCAGACGAAGCAGAAATATTTTGTTTTTCATAATTCGTTCTGTTTGAAATGTCTGAGCTGGGATTTGAACCGTGGCCTTACGTCTAATAAGTTAAGGCATTATATATTAATATGGCGACTACAAGGCATTGGCTAGCAATCTAATATGCTTAAGCAATAATTTTTATTTCCTATTATTTCATAGAAAACTTATCTCCCACTTTTCTATTCTAGCTCTTGTTCGAAACCAAATTGATTGAGTTGTTGAATTCTTTTCATTTCACCTATTAACTCGGTGTGTGGTTGTAAAATAAAAGTCCATTTGGTTTAAAGGGAGTTTGAATCCATTTGGGCTGTAACTGAGTTTGAAATCGCTTATGCCTCTTACGAGTGATTTAATAATTTTTATTTTCTTTTTGTTTTGTTTTTTTTTTTAATAATTTTTTATATTTTGCTACTGCTGCTGCCATTGTTGCTGCTGTTGCTTTATTATTATGGCATTTATGACTTTTGGATGGAAAATAAAATATTTCTTCCTTATCGTATTAATGTTACATTTAATTTCGTTTTAAACAATTTTTTTTTCTCTATATCTCTCTGTTTTGGGTCGTTTTACCCCTTTTTCTTTTTCAATTCATTTCAAGAAAAAAATTCACATTTTAATTTCATTCCACAAAAGAGCAACGAAACCTGCAATACTCCGGCGTATACGCTATTAAATACAGAAATTAATTATTTATTAATTATACGTGCGGTGTACCGTAAGTCACAGACGTTCAAGCCTATAAAAAAAACCGAATGAGTGTAGGCGAAAAGCAAAAAATACAAATAAAAATGACACATTTTAGCTATTAAAAGAAAACGAAATCGTATCTCCTTTGAAATAATCTTTAATAAGTTCTAATAGGTCTGAAGCAACCACAATATGAGGAAATATTATCAAAGATTATAATCCATTGGTTAATTTTCGAACATAACATTTGAGTATCAAAAAAAATTCAAAAGCTTTACGATGCATACAAAGATTTTACGGCAACAACTACGTCCTCGTTCCATATACCATATTTCATATATTTGTTGAAGTTTATTTACTTCAGACACCCTGTTTGATTTGTTTACAACTACTAGCACTGAATCAAAGTTGTTCGACAACACTTCTTCAATTAATAATTTTAATAAAGGGTCTACAAACACCCTGTAGTGAAATATAACAATTATGGGTAAACCGGTGCTACCATTTGACGCGAATGTTACTCAGACAAAATGAAAGTTTATTTTATGACTCTCTACTTAATGTAAAATAAAAGCGTTATGATAGTGCTTAATTAATTGGCTATAAGTAAACATGTCTTAAGCAAAGTATTCACGAAAAAATAAAAGAAATCTTTAATCTTTGATTTCTTAAACTCTATGTATGGTTCGAGAGTGAATGGTGAGTGGATTTGGGTGCTGATTCATCTCAATTTACAATCAAATGCATTCTATTGTGGTCTTCTTATATGAAAAACAATAAACGTGGTGCAAGTTTGATTGTATTGTTCAATTGTTCAAATGTTCAAATGTACAAAACAAGTCATACACCCCGTTCTGTCTCTTATATTTTGCTATAAATTTCTATTATGAAGGAATACAAAATGATCTTAATTTGGGGATTATCCAAAACACAGACATTTGTATTTCTGACATACTTTAGGATTAGCTTCTACCGGCAACTTACCATTCCTCAATTAACAACAACAGCGTGGAACGATAACAGTCCTATAGCAGTTAAGTTTTTATGTTACAAGCATTTCTTATATAACATCTGATTACTTGGCGTTCAATAGGCGTACCAAGTGCTTTTTCTGCTCTTCAATCTGCTCATCTTTCCATGTTACGATCGCTCCGTGTTTATTATTCTCTTCATATTATACAGTTCTTTCAGGTTATCTGCCTGAGAAAGAAAGGTGAAATTAAGGTCTTTTCAAAAATGTACATTGGCAAGAATAGCTTGTGTGAAGCTGAAATAACATATTCTGGGTAAGTACCCTTACCAAAATATTGTTACGTTTTTACTTTTTAAAAACGTTTGAAATATGAGCTCGTAGATTCTAAATAAAAATAAAAATAAATTTCTGTTTAATTTTAAATAAATCCTTTATTATTCACACAACTTTTGTGTGCCACTGTTCACAACTTGTTCTAACAACAACAATTGCGTTATTTGTTATTCCTTTTTGTTTATGCCCTTTGCGATAAACACTAACAATTACGACACAATTATTCTGTAGATCTTTATAACGGAGATCTTCAAACCACGATTAGTTTACTTCACACAAAACTGACTGAACTTCTACTCCGACTTTGCATGCTTTGCCTTGCCTTTTATATAGCGACGTAAACAGTTTGATGAATGTTCTCGTAGGCGAAGGTTCTAGCCTTCGCCTTCACGAGATTTCTATGAATGTAAACATGTTGTTTAAACATTTTGTTTACATTCAAATATGCTTTCTTCTTTGTTGTTTTTGTAAGTTGTTTGCGTTCGTCCCTTCAGAGTTGTTGTTGTTTGTTGTTTACTTCTTTATTCCTTTTTCTTGTTATACTGACGTTGTTGTTTATTTGTTAATGAAGTAAACAAGTCCGCTGTTTTGTTATTGTAGCTTTTGTTTAACATTTTAATGTTAAACGATGTTACACCATTTCCATTTTCGTAAAATTTATATTTATAAAGAATATATGTTTTCTATGGCTTTTACTTTACAGGCAGAAACATTTTACTCTGTTTATGATGACTATACTCGCCGGCGCTAGAAAATATCAAAACAAGTAGAAAAAGTGTTTCAGAAACAAACTTAAACAGTTAAAGGATAATAGTGAAATGTGTAACAGGTTATTAATCGCACTTCCCCAGCGAATTAAACGATATCAATTACAACGATTTATTAAAAAGCAGACTGCGCTGCAATATCGAATAACTCGGCTTCATCATCCACTTTAAAAAAAGTTAAAAATTTTGAAGAGAATCAGGATCATAAAAGTTTCAAAAATAGTCGCACATTCAGGACGCAGGCTATAAATATGAAAAACATTAAACTTAATGAGCATACTTCGTACGGATGCCATATGCATATGTATTTGAAAATTTAAAAAGATCATGGAACATGTTTATACAGCTTACCGGTCAAACAATGAAAATAATGGAAAATAATTCTTTTTTTTAGTTTTTTTTAAATTATATTTTAATTATCATTTCATTCCATTTAATTGTTAATTTATTTGTTTATTTGTTTGTTTATTTTATTTTTTTTTTTTTTGTTATTTTCTTTTTTTAAATGGGCATGTCTGTGTGTGTGTGTGTACTTAAAGATAAAATTTAATTTTAATTATTATTAGACATACCCATACACATGTGTTCGTATGTATATGTAGGTATATAATTACTCTTAATTGTTTATTATATTTTTAATACATTTTATTTGGTGTGTTTTTGTTTATGTTTCTGTTTCTGTTCGTTTTTCTAATCAATTAATCTAATTTTATTTCATTTCATTTCAGTTTTATTTAATTTTTTTTTTTTTTTTGTTTTTTAGATTTTTTAAACATTTACTAGAAATATTTATATCGCATGGTATTTTATTTAATTTTTTTTTTATTTTTTTTTTAAGTTTCTATGGTAAATATCATATTTATTTTGGACATATTCTCAAAGGTATCAAAGAACAAAAACTTAAAAAAAATTTTATCAAAAAAAAAAAAACTCAAAAAATTCTATCAAAAATTGTAATCGAAACCAACAAACAAATTTGTACGAGAGTAAAGGATTTATTTTCATGGAATTTTTCATTTTTTTATTTTTTTTTCTTATTTTTTTATGCATTTAATTTTAAATTTATGAAAACAAAACAGATTGTGTTTAATTTTATGTTTAATTTGATGTCATAATTATTTTATTAATATTTTCAGAATATTTTTCATTACAATTCTGCTCTTCTTCTTATCATATTACAAGCAAAATAAGTTCTCTTTTTTTTATTTCATTTTAATTCTACATTCATTCATGTGATGCATACACAAGTACATATACAAGTTAAATAAAAAAAATAAGATTCGTTACATTTTTCTTTTCTTTTCTTTCTTTTTTTCCATTAATTTTCTTTAGTTTTTATTTTCGTTTTTATTGGAGTATAGAATTTCAAATATTTTGTATAACATGGATAGTAAAAAACGAAAATAAAATGCAAGTTTAAAGAGAAAACTAAGAATTTTGTTAAAGAAATAGTAACGAAGTATCAGCCATTAAAAATAATACAATAATAATAAATATAAAATTAAAAAAATGGATTTTTAATTACTGTATCACAGAATAAAAACTGAAACAATAAAATTAAAAAAAACAAAAAAAAACAAAAAAAAATTATAAATTTTGGATACACGATAAATAAATCAAATGAAGGCAAAAACTCCAATAGTAAGAAACAACATTAAACAATCTAGACCTAAGAGTCTAAGGTAAGAGATCTTATTTTCTATTTACAGTATTCCCCGGATATAAGCATCCCGCATATAATAATTTCCTGCTTAGTACTGAAACTTAAGCAATCTCGGTTTTTGCTTCTAAATGTACTGGAATTATTTCGATATATGCATTCCTTGTATTTGAAATTTTCTTTAAAAAAAATTCGTTTACATGCACCCGCTTTGTGACAACTATCTTTCCAAACTTGATTCCGATCTCTAGCTTCCTCGTTCGTGCGATGAAACATTCACTATTAAAACTATACGACAGATTTTTTGGCAAAAATAATAAGAAGCTCAATGCAATTCCATAATATGTTCCTTATTGTTTCATTCTTTTCGAAGCAGAGGTTGTACTCTGTCTCGTCCAGAAGACATAACCAACTGGAGCAAAGCAAGCTCAGATAATAGATTCCACTACTGTTCTCGTTTTGTAATTTGATCTGGTGAAGGTCTTGAGCGAGGCAACTACCTGATTCTCAGTTTAGTCAACAGTCTACGGATCCATCTCCTTCAGCAATTTCTTTGCAGTAAATCCAAAGTGACAAGGGAATCCAGCAATAACTTTATAACTTTGTTCAACATACCGAACTGTTGTAGAAAATGATTAAAACCCTCTTCGACCAGCCGGTATGCCGTCGAATACAAAGCCATTGACAGCTATCAGACAAATAGAAATCTATCATCTTGAATAATACGCGACTATTTGCTCTCAAATGCGGGCTTTCGATATAAGAATTTCTCTCTAATAAGCATTTTCCTGCAAGAGAACACATTGCTGTCATTGAAAACAAAAAATTTGTTGAATTCAGCCCAATGGCCCAAACAAAAACTGGCGAATATGCTATTCTGACTGGCCTTAACAGATTCTAGATTTATTCTGTCATCATGGACAAGAAGAGCTTGACTTCAGCTTTTGTTCCATAGTAAGAGTATTTTTCATATCCGAATTACTATAACAGTTATACGATTTTTTTTTAATCTAGTTTGTCCGGCTAAGTGCAACTATTGTACCAGGTGCACATATATATTATCGTTGACTAGGAACAACGCCTAACTCTGTCGACATGTAACATAAGGACTTTTGGTTTTGATTGATTACCAATCTTTCTCAAGAGATAAGCGCTAGCTCTCCTTCAGCGCTTATGGAGCGGAGGCCTTATTGGCGCATATTTTTTTTATGATCAATGGAAACACCTATCGCAGCATGATAACGTATTTTTTGTACCCGCGCGTCATGATATTAATGTGAAGCATGTTCGGTTTCAACAGGATGGTGCAACTAGCCACACATCTCATGCCACAATCAACTTATTGCGTCAAACATTTGATGGGACGTTTTATTAGATGTCAATTGGGCTCCAAGAAACTGTGATTTAAAACCGGTGGACTATTTTCTGTTGAGCACCGTTAAAGAAAAGTGTTATGCCGACAAAGCAGGGACAATTGAACATTTGAATGCCAACATACGTTATGCTATTGCCGAGATACGACCTCATACACTAGAAAAAGTGAATGAAAATTGGTTCGATCGAATGAAGTACTGTGAATGAAATAATATTCCATTTCCAAACGAAAAGTTTGTTTAAATTTTAAACTGTATTTTGTTTTTTATTTCATTTTTAAATCTAAACTCTTAAATCAGCCACCCTATGTAACATTAGCTGCTTCTAACGCTATACAATTGAAATATTCGAAAACTCCGCTGGCTCTACATACTGACTATGCATATAAAGTCTCTTAGAGTTCGAATTTGATGTGGCTCCCATTAATCTTTCTCTTAATGTTTCCATTAATGTTTCTCTACGAATGCCATCTAAAAGTTTTCGTTCAATAAGTAGGACATAAAAACTGAATGCATAATACGATACTTAATGTGGTCCGAAGACAAAAAGTTGCCAAGTCATATTGGAAAAAAAAAAATAAAAAATTTTTGAAGCAAAAATTAAAAAAAAAACAAAATAGGAGAAAAAGAAATCAAAGTATTATTGAATTGAGTATTAAATCATTAACAATATAAGAGGACATACCCCTACATACATACATACAAAGCAGGTACTTTAATAAACAAAACTTAACTACACAGTGCAATTTGTTGATCATAATTTCATTGAATACTAATTATAATAATAATAATAATAATAATAATAATAATAATGATAATAAAATATATTGTATTTACATTAACATTAAACAACATTTGGAAATAAAAAAGCATTTCTTCGATAAATAAATAAAAAAATTTTTCTAATTTTCATAAAATTGTGGATTTTTGTTTTGATTTTTGTTTTACAAAAAAAAGCTAAGCTTTATGAACGTTTTCTTTTTTTCGATTCGTTTCTTTTATTTTTTTTTCTATTTTTAGTTCTTTTCTTTTTTTTATTAATTTATTTTATCTTTTGCTTCTACTTTTCCTGTTTCATATTATGAAGTAAAATTCTTTTGTTTTTGTTTTTGTTGTAATAATATAAAAGACATCTAAAAAAAAAGAAAAGGCGACAACAACTTAAATACACTGGCCTTAAAGGAGTACAAGGAGCTAGACAACAATTAGAAATGTTTCAGGGAGGAATTGATGGCAATGAAACCCAATGTAATTATAATTAAGAGGTGATACGTCATCAGTTGAACGGAATGACTAGCAAAATTTGCAAGCGTATGGAATATCTTTACCGCACTCCAATCGCTTAATCCAGCCAAATTACGTGAGGCGCAACGCATCAGATACGTTGTATTCGATTTAAGGCCGGAGATCACAAAACGGCGGCCATCTGAAATAAAATATATACAAAACAAATACACACACACATACAAAATAGCACAATTTAATATTTTAATAACTGTAACAGTAAAAATTCGAAATAAATTCAGATTTAAAGACAACAAAAAAAAAAAAAAACAAATAAAAATATTTCGTCAATATGTTTACGGTGATAGTAAGAGAAAAACTAACAGAAAAAAATTAAATAAATTGAGTCATAAAAGAGGCATTCCACTGTCACTGTTGGTAATAGTAGAACCATTAACGGATATTTAGTAAATTGTTGCCAAGTGCACTGTGTACTCTCTCTCCCTATAGTCGTATGTAGTAGTAGGTAGGTTTAAAAACTAATGATGCTTGTTATATTAGCTTTCGTTAAGCGCTTCCTCTATTTAAATTTCAATAAAACTAAGTGTGTTGGAGATGTCATCGAAATTTCTTGTTCGTTTGAAAAGGTTCATCAATAGGTCATTGATGTCATTATGTGTATATACGTACACAGAATATATTATCATTCAAACGTTCGTATGCTAGGAACTGCTATGCCCTGCCTTTTGTACCTCCTATCTAAGTAAAATTGAGTACATCTTCCTTTCGAAATATTCCATTGAGAGACTAAAAATTCCTGCACCTATTCCAAGCTTCGTATAAGTGTTGGTCGATCTTTTACTGAGCCAGGGGGATCGGATTTATCCACTATACTGCAAATAGACTTCTCGATTATAGCGTGTTGTTGAATTCTAGATTACCAAACACAAAAAGCTTGATTTAGAAAATTTTCATTTGATTTGAAAAAAATTCGTCATAAACTTCAGCAGAATAATTAGATCTGGCAACAACCTTGCCGACGGAATTAAAGAAGATGACAAATATATGCAAGAGGTGAAACGAACGCAGTCATCTACATCCAAGAGAGTAGATGATAGTTAGTATGGATATGGATCCGATCTATATCGTTGTGGATGTAAGGTTTTCACTCGTGGCAGATGATTAGAGTTGACAGGGAAATATGAATCGCCTGATCTTTCTTCAGTAACGTTAATCTCCATAATGAAATGAGAAAAATTCCCTGGATATCTAAACGTATTATTCTGAAGACCCTTTTACAGCATTTTCTAATCATTGAAAGAATAGATGTCTTAGAGTGATTGTGCAAAGCAGAGATCTGCGAGAACCAATGAAATCTAGAGATGAGACAAAAATGAGCCAGAAATATTAAGTAATGGGCCCTGGTCTAAAGCAATGAGGAAATCTCATCAGGAATATAAAAAAACTGCATCAATCCTGTGGTTACGATCTAACGGGGAAGACCTAATGCCTCGTAAGATATCTTCTACATTTATCTAGGTAGACGAGTTTCTGATTTTGGGGAGGCATGTGCTTATGGTTTCTTAGCACTGAGAGATCAACAATTTACTGTATCTGACATACTGTACCTCATTTTGTTGATATTGTATTGGCCTATGTTGTTCTCTTTGACTCTTTGAAATTCTCTTCATATTCGCTGTGATAGTTTTAATTGCAAACTTTTGACTAAAATTTATGAAATTGCTAAAATATATTACCGTACTAAGACTTTTGCTGTCCACTGTATATGTTTTTATAGTACAAAGTCATTCAACCGATTAAAGCCTTAAATTGTAAGGTAAGGAAAACTGCACACACAGATATAAATTGCTTTCACTCTATATAAAGATTGTGTTTTTGGTCGTTTGCATTAAATAACTAAACGGGTGTGTGTTGTGTGTTGGTTATGGTTATCAAGTGCAAGAGAAAAAAAATTTATTGGAAATGAAAAGAAGAAAATCGCCACAAATTCATTGTCTTTTGCAGTTTTCATGCAACTGTGTTTTATTGTCTTGTGATGATGCCACTAATTGCTTAACCATAAATACCTTTAAACCCACTGGCCATTCCATTCCATTCCATTTCGATTGGATTGGATTTTTTTGCACTCACATCACCACATCACCAATCTATGAGTTGGTCATTTATTGCTGCGTATTATTCATACGCATGCATATTCCATTATTTGCGAATTACGGTTTTTTTTTCTTCTTTGCTGTTTTCAGTTTCCCCTTTTTTTGTGTCTCAGTCTCAGTAACAGTCTCAGTAACAGTCTCAGTCCCTTTCTTTTCAACTCCAATTTCAATTTCGATTTGTTTTTGTTCTTTTTTTTCTTCTTTCTTTATTGGGTTGGTTTTTCTTCTATTTGCTTTGATTGCAATATTCGTAGTATTGACTTACCTCTGTGAAAAAGGAAATCTTTCCGCTTAGCATAGCTCCAATTACCGGCATTATATTTGAATTCCTGTTCGCTCATGTACTCCACACGATAGCCCAGTGTGTGCATGTTCTCTTCGACAGTTGAAAATTTTACAGAACGTATGTCCAGTAGAAAGCCATCGGTAAACACTCGTCCCACTTGAAAACGTGTTGGCCCAGACGGCTTTTGGCCTTTCTTTAGTTTAATGACACGTTCCAGCATGCCCAATGGATTCGCCACCTTGCACTTGTAGTCACCCAGATGCGATGCATTCAAAACGTGTATCTGCAGTGTTGAACCATAATCGGAATAAAATAAACGATAGTTTTTACCCGTTATCGGATGGCCGTTGTGTAGCCATGTAAACGATGGTGGCGGTTCGCCCATTGCATCACACGAAATATTTACGCTGCCGCCAATATACGAATACTGTATCAATGACGTGTCATTATCGAACCAATGAGGCTTATCTGCAATGAGAGAGCACAGTGATGAACAGTTGGCGAAGAAAACAGAAATGAGAAATTAAAACAAAACAAATGATTTGACAAAATGCACGTTTTCGAAGGGTTTGTTTGACATGAAAAAAATCATGATTTTTCCTCTCGTTTTAAATAAAAATGGAAAGCAACGAAGTTTTCCTATTTTGAATTTAAGAAGTTTTTTCTTTGTTTGATGGCCAAAACAATTAACGTCAGTAAAGGAAATAAAATTAAATAAACTAGACTAGAATCGAATTGAATTGAATAAAAATGCATAAATACTACACTGTTTCCAAGCAAAGTTCAATAAAAGCAAAACAGACATATCATAACGCAGGTTGGAACAGGTTGGTTGTGAATCACATTACTTGATAATAAATCAACTCGCCATTCAAACTTAAATACACTGACCGATTCAGTATCATCTCTTCTGAATCTAATGTTTAAACGTTTAATGTTTTGATCTTCACCGCAATCCTATTGACTTCAGTTAAATTCGTTTCATTTTAATTTATTTATATAGGGTGGATGATTTAAAGGTTTCTATTTCAAAATGCAATCTTGCCAAATCTATTTTTTTTCTTGTGAAGTGTAAGTGTTTCGATCAGAAATATCATATCATTTCTATGGCTGCAGCGGCTGTCCTCATAGTATCTCATTCGATCGGACCAATATTCGTGCACTTTATCGAGTGTATGGAGTCGTATCTCGGCAATAGCATTAGGAATGTTGGCCTTCAAATGCTTAATTGTGTTGGGTTTGTCGGCATAGCACTTTACTTTAACGGCACCTTACAGAAAGTAGTCTAACGGTGTCAAATCGCAGCTTCTTGGCGGCCAACTGACATCACTATTTCGGCTAATTAAACGGCCATCAAATGTTTGACGCAATAAATCGCATGAGATGAGTGGCATGAGATGAGTGGCGCACATTAATAACATGACAAGCGGTTACAAAAAAATCGATTATCATGCTGAGATATTTGTCACCGTTGACCGTAATGGTTGCACCTTCCTCATTTTCAAAGAAATATGGGCAATGATGCCTGCAGTAAGACTACATGTGGGTTTTTTATTCCCCAAATATGGTAATTTTACTTATTAAAGTACCCACCAAGATGAAAATGGGCTTCGTTCGAAAAGATGATTTTTTTTTGTAAAGTCTACATCATCATGCAGTTTCCCGTTAACCCATCCAGCGAAGTGAAAACGAAAACTCTTGAACAAATTGTACGTTGTAGGAAATGTTCAATTCTTAGGGACGATGACGAGTTGATTTTGATGGATTCTAACCAACAATTCCAGCCACAGCTTCGATATTTTCAGGTGTACGTTCTTTATAAATTCGCTCACATTTTGGCGCATCAACAATGAAGCCAGTTTCACAAACTTTAGCAATTAACTTGCGTATACCGGTCACTGTTGGTCCTTCTCTGCGACGAAATTTTGTACGACATTTTCGTGCAATTTCCGACAAATTGTCTTTGTTTTGGAAATAAATTTCCAATAAATCTCAACGTTGCTTAAACGTGTAGATAAAATACAGAATTTTGTGACAGATTCGATATAACCGATGGTACAATTTTAAACCAATTGATGGCGCACCCGATATCATTTTAATTTGCACAAATTTCTCTTTTCTTCCTTCCTGAATTTAGGACTGGTAGCGCTATTGGTCCATATTTCTTTAAGAATGGCGTTGACCAGACAAGCATTTCCAATGGCGACCGCTAAAAGTCGAGGATTACAAATTAGATTTTTCTGTGAGTTAAAATGGATGACGTAGACACCAATATTGGATATTCTGTATGAATGATGGTCATCTCATGTGTAGCTAATCTGAATTGGCCACCGTGACTATGCAATTTGACCACCTTAGATTTTTTTCTTAAGGGGTTTTCTTAAGTCACAAATTACAGCGATTCTTAAAGCCAACATTACCTCACATAACATGCCTTCGGTTAAATTCTGCGCGATTTATGGGCCAAAGTCATTGAAAATTTTACATTTCGGATGCGTTCCCCTCTCTCACATAATTTTATCAATAGGTCTTCCAAGCGAATAAGAAATTTCCATGATATTTCGCAAGCACGTTGTTTTATTTAAATTTAAGAAGAGGAAGGATCCTATAGATACGATACGAATTCGGTGGAATTCAGTCAGTACAGCGACTGCGCTTACATATGGCATTACAACAGGCTGCTTTGCGTGCTCAATTGAGCTTTGCTATCAAACCAACCACTTCAACATAACCTTACCTAACCAATTACGAACCTTAATGGTCGATGTAGTATAACAGGCCATATTTTGATTTTCCTTTGGGAATCGAAATCAAGACCCTCTTTCTAATAGACTACTACACTACCCATCAAACTACCAGGATATCCTGCTTATAGACAAGTTCTTTGCTTGAATTCAGTGTTTTATCAGCACTTGTTGTATTTTATAAAGTGAATCTAATTAACAAAGACTTCAGAAGAAAAAAATATTCACTGTTTTGGTTTTGTTTTGGGAAATGGTGTAAAAGAATTTCTATTTTTTTTTTAATTTGCATTTACTGGAAGGATTTTAATTTCACTTCAATTGTTTTACATTCTATTGTTGTAATGGTTTTGCAGTGGGTGAGTGTCTGGCAGTTTGTCTGTGTGTATGTCTGGTTATCTGTCAGTTACTCAGTTCATAAGTCTGGTTGTTGTTTTCATATCCGTATGTCTGGTTGCCTATCCGTTTATCCATCCGTTGACTTGTCTCATCATTCGTATATGAACGTATATGGAAAGTGTATAAAGAACAAAAGAATAGGATAGAGAGGGCCAAGTGAATGTGTATGGGAAAGGCATTCACTTTTGTTTTCCGCTTTGTATTCTTTGCTTTACTCCATTTAGAAATCAGGGTGCAAAGGGTTGCAAAAGGCAAGTACCTGTGTGTGTGTGTGTATATGAGTTTATTTATCAGTTTATTTTTATAAAAAAAAAAAACAAATTTTCGTTATTGTTGTTGTTGTTGTTGTTGCAGTATATTTTTGAGTTTATTGTGTCACTGGGTTTAAAAGGTTTTCTTTTCATTCTTCTTTTTTTCAATATTTTTTCTACTGCCACCGCTACCATCACCACCGCCACCACCACGGGCAACTCCTCGACTATTGCACGATGGTGATGATGACGTTCTGCTTCAGTTGTATGGTTATCTTCAGTTTCTTCCTGTTATTATTTCATTTCATTTCAGATTCAGATTCAGATTCAGTTTCAGTTTCAGTTTCTGCAGTCATTTTCCTTTTTTCTTTTATTGTGGTTCTGTATGTGTATGTGTCTGGTTGTATGTATGTATGGATTTGTGTATGGGTGTGTAAGTGTGTGTGTGTGTTTAATTTATAAAGTGCATTTTAATGAAGTTCTTTCCTTGTGGGTATTTTAAAACAATTTGGTTTCGAGTTTTCTTACAGATTTTTCTTTCTTTCTGGCTTCCTTTCTTCTGTCGTCTTCAGTCTTTTTCTTTTACAATGACAGTAATTTTGTATTCATTCAGTTTTCCGACATGCATAATTTATACAAAAATTACAACAACAACAAAAAAAATGAAAACAACAAAAAACTAAAAACAAGAGAAGAATTTCATTTATTTTTGGACATTTAGAAGACAGTTAAAGAAAAAAAATTGTCGTTTTGTCATAAACTTAAACCTTAAAAGGAAAAGAACGAAAAAAATATCTTAACGCCGACAGATAGTTTGCACAGATTATTACGGTCTAACGGTATTTATTGCAATTCTGTCTACGTATGTATCAAAATCTGGAATCTAGAACTATAATCTTGGCAAATATAATCTTGGATTTCAGCGAAATTCAATCAATTGTTATTTATAAAGTCTGCTTCAGTTTCTACAAGCATTTAACGCTTTGCGAACGAGGTCGCTCATCGGCGTTGTTCGAGAACTACAGTTAAAGAGTAGGTATTATGTGTGCGTGTTATGCGCTCACGTTTGATATACCTTCTTACTTCCTGTAGGAAGCCTATATCTTGTACAAATCGAATCGAACTTATTCGAGTCAACTCTCCCGAGATGGTATAATATCTTCTCGAAAATATTTGAATCTAGAAAAGCTGGCCAATGATACAAATAGTCTTCCATAGTTTCGATGTCTTCACCCACAGGCTATACATTCCGTGATCGCATGAACTTCCACTTGAAAAATCATATTATGGTCCGGTACCACGAGGCGAAGTTTGGATTCTGGGTTTTCCGTCCTATCTCCATGTGTATATTCATACCACCTCCACTTGAAACATCATATTATGGATCCGGCACCACGAGGCTAAGTTTGGATTCTGGGTTTTCCGTTCTATCTCCATGTGTAGACTCATATCTCACACATCGAGTACAATCGTCATCACTGGAAAATAATTTAGAAGGCAGAAAAAGTTTTTTAAAACAAAAGTAAACAGTTAAACGGTTAATAAAATATTACAACCGTTCAGTCAGGATTACGATCTAGCTTCTCACACCACTTATGCTGTGTGTGTTAATTTTATATATGAGTTGCGGGACCGGCAAATGAAATTCGATTTTTGAGCAACTCTTCATGGCACACAGTTTTTGACAGAAATCTGCTGAAGAAATATATTTTCGTATTTCGTTTTGTTGGAGATGTTTGGCCTGGGGTTTGAACAGTGGACCTGCGTCTTTTAAGTAATCACACTACCTACTAGACAACGACAACTTAATTCCTTCATCAATGTTGTTTAATAAACTTTCAATTTGAACTTCATCCATGTTGTCTGAACAAAATAATTTGTTTTACTAAGAAACAAACTCTCCAGCTTAACTCTCTCCATCGGCAAAACATAAAGATAATAAAAGTACTGGCATGTCCATTTAATAGTTTAAGACGACAATGTATAATAATATTCCGATATGTACTCCATTTAATGTTTAAAACAATTTGAAATTTATTGCCTGTCTTTGAAACGTTACGTTTATAAAATACAACATACATCGGATAAATTTGTGAATAATAAAAGAAAAAAATTACGAACAATTTTTTATGTCCTGTACACTCCGTACACAAGGCAATCTTCTAAGGATATTTAATTGATAGAATGTAAGTGGCCATTTTATTCGAAACCAGTTGTCAGGAACATTAAAAAAAATAAACGATTGACAAGAAATTTTGTAATTTTTCATTTTCGTAATACAGTATGCTGGACACATGTACAAACACATTCTAATAATCAACTTCATGGAACATGGAACTACATTGTAATTCTCTGGGTCTTGTAGTTTCTTTGCACACATATTTTAAAGGCATGCAATATAGAATATTTGGATGTTCTATACCACATATATAGCCAATAAAACTAAGATGGCCTCTTCACAGTTGTTGTAATTGTAATTTTCTCTTTTTAAAATTTCATTGAGTTTTTTTTTATTAATTTCGGCTCACTTTTTCTAAAGACACTATTAATAACGTTAATAATAATAGCAATAACGGCTAGATTTGCAACATAACCTAAAAAAAAAACAAAAAAAAAAGGAAAATAACATGAAAGCTTTCTATAAATAATGAATTGAACAATTTGGTTCTTGTATGGTAAGTCACAAGGATTTTGCAACATTCAATACGAATTCTAATTCAGTATTCAGTCATTGACTGTGTACTAAATTATGCGTTAGTATTAGTTTATCATAAACAATATGCTTAAAATTGTAAAACATGTTCATTCATACACACACACACGCACGCATATACAGTTATTTACTCATATAACATTGAAGACAAAGGGAGAGCCACTTACAACATCAAACAATTTTACTTGCAATACTCGTTCGTACTCAACGTACTGAACGTACTCAACGGCAATTTGGAAAAAAAATATCTTTTTGCGTGAGTGAGTAAGTATGTGTGTATGAGAAGGAAACTGCTTGTAGAAGTGTAAGCTGTAATGCAAACTCATCCACCCACATATTGAAAAAGACAAACACATGCATTTAAAGGCTTTTAAAATCTGCAATAAACACACACATAGCGTGACACACATAGAGAGATACTGACTGACAGGGAATTTATCTACATCTGTTGTTGTTGTTGTTGTTGTTGTTTGTTGCTCCAGCTTCTGCATCTTTTATCTTCTATTGCCAATAAATGCATAGACAATTTACACTAAAAAGCATAAGTATAACTACACTTAGGGTATTTATTAGGCAAACTTTTTACTAAACTTCTGTTAAATGAAACCCCCCTGTATATTCTCTTTTTCCACACACTGTACATCAATGCATTTATTTATGTATTCTACAAGTATAGTTATGATAGAGAGGGCAAAAGATGGTGTATGTATGTATGTATGTATGTATGTATGTATGTTGAATGATAAGTGCGTATGCATTTCTACTTACGTTGTATCCTCAACAGTATCGTTATCTGATCGGTATCAGAGAACGCTGATGTAATTCGCATCGCACGACAAGTGTATTCACCAGCATCTGCCTGTGTTACGTTCTTGATGTAGAGACCATTCGAAATGGGTCGATATTTCGTATTATTCGATGCTGTAAATCAATCAGAAAAGAAAGCAAGACATGAAATTTTTTAAATAGCATGTGCACACAACCAGTAACATCATTTAAAAAAATCAAATAAAAATTGAAAAGAAACAAAAACAAAAACAAAAACACTTAAAAAGTAAAAGAAAAAATATTGTTTACGAGAGACATCCTTAAAGTAAATAAAATTAAAATATCAAGTGGTACATACGTACGTACCTACTGCTGCATTTATAAATATAAAATGAGAATTTCTATGGAGTTTTATAAAGTAAAAGTATTACTTAAGCGTATCAAAAAATAAAGGAAGAGAAATTGAAATATTTAATCCGTATTTAGAAAAACAAAAAAATAAATAAAAAAAATAAGAAGAAGAACATACATGGTAACATACTTTCGATTTAAATTAATTGAATCGTAAGGCAGTCTGTTGACTGTAACAAAATTTATAATTTTCCTTAAGAATTTAAGATGCAATTGAAATAAAATTTTTTTAGAAGAGCTTTAATATTAACAACTGTGTTCCATTGAATTATAAACAACAATAGGGTGGGTGATTTAAAAGTTTATATTTAAAAATGCAAAACAAAATATAAATTTTGCCAAATCTTTTTTTTTTTTTTTGTTGTGAAGTATAAGTGTTTCGGTTAGAAATTTAATATCATTTCATTTCTATGACTGCTGCGGCTGGCCTCATAGTAACTCATTCGATCGGACCAATATTCTTAACTCGGCAATGGCATCACGAATGTCGGACTTCACATTCCCATTTGTCTCTGGTTTGTCGGAATAATACTTTTTTAACGGTACCCCACAGAAAATAGTACAATGGTGTCAATTCGTAGTTTCTTGGCGACCAATTCATATCACCATTTCGGCTAATTAAACGGTTATCAAACGTTTGACGCAATAAATCGATTGTGGCATGAGATGTATGGCTAGTTACACTACCTTGTTGAAACCAAACATCGTTCACAATAATACCATGACGGACAGATACAAAAAAAAAATCGGTTATCATGCTGTTATAAGTCTCTCCATTGACCGTCAATGTTGCGTCATTCTCATTTTCAAGCCGCACCAAACAGTCACTCGTAATGGATGCATGTTGTGGGTGGTTGTGTGAGCCTCAAATACAGCAATTTTGTTTATTAACGTGCCACCAAAATGTTTTTTTTTTGCAAAATCGAAATCATCGTGTAGTTTCCCGAAAACGAAGTAGATGCGGTTTCAATTCTTGAACCAATTGAAGTTTGTAAGGCGTCATACCGAGATCGTTTTGCAAAATTCGACGTAAAGTGGTGCCTGAAATGTTCAATTCTTGAGAACGATGATGAGTTCATGGATTCTCACGCAAACTCTCAGTTACAGCTTGGATATTTTCGGGTGTGCGCACTGTATGAGCACGCTCATGTCTTGGCTCATGTCAGCAATGAAACCAGTTTCTTTAGCAATAAACTTGCGTATGCCGTGTACTATTGGGTTTTCTTTGCGAAAAAATTTCGTACGAAATTTTTGTCCAATTTCCGACAAATTGTCTTTGTTTTGAAAATAAATTTCCAATGAATCCCGCTTGAGCAACAAGCGAAAATCGGTTCATTACGGTTAGTGGAGATAAAATACTGAATTTTGCGAGAGATTAGAATGACATAAGTATTGCCAGATTGGAAGTAACCGTTAGTTTAAATTTAAATCGATAAATGCCTCACCCTATAGTTTATTATGGTTATTGAAAATATCACTCATTGACTGATTCTCATATTAGATTAGATTCATTATTTCTGTTTCCTAATTTCTTACTAGCCAGTTACAAAATTACCAAAAAAAGAAAAAAACTAATATTGTTAACCCTCCTTAACGGTATTGGCCTAATCCCTTCAATTCGTACACTTTTCTGTCATTTTGCTTAAGAAATAAATAAAAAGATGCATTCACTCTAGCTACCATATATGGTAAGATTCTAAGTCAAATCGTCTCTTTTACCGACAGTATTCTCAACAAATAAAACAATAACAAGAACTAGTAAAATTATAACGGTAAATTAAAAATTTTTATCAACACTTACTTGTTATGGAAACGCCATTGAAAGCCCATGAAATATCAGGTGCTGGATCGCCTTGTACGAGACAATGAACGGTGGCATCACGACCTTCTCTAGCCGACTGCACTTCTTCCGTTTTGTCAAATGAAATTTTCTCTAAAAAAAAAACCAAAAAACACGGACACACAAATAGAGAAAAATTGGATATTGTGACATGCAATGCAATTGCCGAATAAAAAAGGATACAAATAAATAAAGATTTTAACAACTAAACAAAACAACAAACAAATAAACTATGAAAACAAAAGAAAACAAAACAAAACATACAAAACAAAAAAAAAAAAAAGAGAAAACGAAAACATACTTTAAAATTGTATCCGCTATGTTGCTCCATCACTGGACTGGACTAAAACGACAACTTGCCATTAAGATGGCAGACTTTGTGTGTAGACTGTGGAATAATGGATGATTTTTTGAAATCAAATGGATGGCTGTTTGCCCGGTTGGGCGCTTGACTGTTTGGCGGACAATAACAACAACGAAAAAAAAAGAACCAAAACAGTTGGTATGTGCATTACTCTCAATTGTTCTGGCCACATAAACTAAAGCCAGTGCAACAACCATAAAGCCAAGCGTAAATTGACAGCAGGATTTGACCATAAGCAATTACAAAAAAAAAAAAAAAAATTAGAAACTGAAAACGTACATGTGTGCGGCGAGTGTCTCTACTGCAACGTAAATCAGATGAGTTTTGAAAAAATAAAAATAGAAGAAAAAAAATCAAAATAGAAAAATTAAGAACGGAATTACGGAAAACATAGAAGAAAATTGTTGTATTCTTGTAGTCTGAAATGAAATACATACGATTGACTAATAACTCAAAGGATATACGCTCCTTTATATCCTTTGTATTTACTTCACACGTCCAGTTACCCCTATCCTCCAAAGCAATGTGTTCAAAGAACAAAGCCAGTGAACCTAAACATTAAAATCAAAACGAAACACAAAATATTTCAATAATTTATTTAAAATTTCTATAAAAATTTAAATTTTCTATAAAACAGAGGCAGTTTGAACTCAAAATTGCCACGACCATAGCAAGACCATATAATATCGTATATAATGCTTTAAAATCTAAGGAATATTAATCATTCAGTGGAATGGAGATCATGGAAAAATTCGTGAACTTCGCATGGGTTGTTTGACATTTGATGCAGTCATTATAACTGAACTGGGAGTTGAAGTTTCAACTACAACTGTGAGAAGAAGATTAGTCGAGGAAGATTTATTTGGAAGGTCATCTCATAAGGTACCTTTATTATTAATACAACACTGGTAAAGTCTAATACCATTTGCAAAAACATATCTGAAGACGAATACCCGTAAAAAAATATCAAAACCTGGTGTTTTCTGACGAATCAAAGACTAATTTGATTGGAAATGTTTAAAAAACCGTCGGTACTTTAAATGAACTTAAAGTAAAAAGTTATGCTCTCGTTACACACAAAAGAAGACAAAAATATACTTTAAGGCATATAGCAGGTAATATTATATGCAGTATCAATATACTGGACTGAAGCTAACATCGACAAAAGTTTTCACTGTAACATATTGTTACGAAAATGGAAATGGTGTAACATCGTTTAACACTAAAATGTTAAACAAAAACAAAACAACGGACTTGTTTACTTCATTAACAAATAAACAACAACATTATTATAACAAGAAAAAGGAATAAACAAGTAAACAACAAACAACAATAACTCTGAAGGGACGAACGTAAACAAGATACAAAATCAACAAAGAAGAAAACATGTATGAATGAAAACAACATGTTTACATTCATAGAAATCTCGTGAAGGCAAAGACTAGAACCTTCGCCTACGAGAACATTCATCAGACTGTTTACGTCGCTATATAAAAGGCAATGCAAAGCATGCAAAGTCGGAGTAGAAGTTCAGTCAGGCTTGTGTGAAGACACGTTGCGTGTGAAGTAAACCAATCGTGGTTTGAAGATCTCCGTTACAAAGATCTACAGAACAATTGTGTCGTAATTGTTATTGTTTATCGCAAAGGGCATAAACAAAGGAATAACAAATAAAGCATTTGTTGTTGTTAAAACAAGTTGTGAACAGTGTCACACAAAAGTTGTGTGAATAATAAAGGATTTAATTGAAATTAAACACAAATTTGTTGTTATTTTTTTTTTGCAATTTTCGAGCTCATATTTCAAACGTTTTTAAAAGGTAAAAACGTTACAATATTAAATAAAGAGATATAACCTCTTTGCAGATTGGGAAATGCCCTTGAAATGGAAATTTTAACATGAAAACCATCCGAATAGGGTCTTATGTAAAAGTAATTTCATAATAATGATGTGAACATATTGCAGTGGCCTGCATGCTCTTCAGATTTAATTCGACGGAAAATTAATGAGAAGTCGTAAGAGATAGCAAAAAATAAGTAGAAGTTAAGGGAATTATTTAAAGAGTGTGGTATTCAAAGCCGGGATTCAAAGCCGAGAAAAAGCCGTACTGTACTTTCCTCTACACAGAAAATAAAAGTCTTACTGTTCTTCTATGATCCTGTAGAGCGTTGATGCCTTTGTATCGCTTTATACGGGTGCCCTGATGGACTAGTTGGCAGTGTACTCAAAGTGTAAACTAGTTGGTAATGTAAACATCAAATATCGAGTCCGTAGGTTCGATTCCCAACACAAATTCTTCATAAAAAAGGAAATGAGAATTATAATTAAAAAGTAATTCTTCAAAAAAAAGTGTCAAAGTTATATACACTGGTCACCAAAAAAAAAAAAGAAATTAACGCACAGAAGAGAGGGTGGATCTTTTTTCATTGTCCTATAAACTACCTTTCCCGTTTTCCAACGCAATGCATTGCATTAATAGGGGTCATCTCCTGAGTGTTGGATGAAAATTCCTTATATATAGGGGCAATTTAATGTGAGTCTAAAATTGTTCACTTACAAAACCATGGATTTAGGTCCTGAGATAATAACCTGAATTTCATCTTTTTTATCCCCTGTTTCTATAAGACGAACGATTCACTAACAAAATTAACCATCTTTGTTTGTATTTTCCATATAAAGAGACGAACAAAAAAATCATACGTCTTACAAAAACACGGGATAAAAAGAAAGTACAAGAAATTATTCTATTTAGTATGACAGATACTAAAGAGAAAAATCGATTAAGACATCGATATCACCTCGACTGTATGTTATATGGTTTCAATATTTTGAAACCAGCAGATATTGTAACTGTTGGAACGTTCATACTGATTCATTTCAATGATTAATTAAATGCTTACCTCCTTTCTTTTCTACGTGCACCCTACCCTTGGTGTTATCACGCACCACCCCATTTGGATCTTTCCATTTAGTTTCCAAATCTGTTTGTACTGTATTCAATAGAGATAATTGTGTTGTTTCGCCCGATGACGGTGATAATGGTGGTGATGATGAGTTCGTTGATATTGTTGCTGTTGTTGTTGTTGTTGTTTCTAGCACTCTCTGTTTTATATTACAAAAGATTATAAAGGAGGCATTTACAAAATGCGGTATAGAGGGCTGGGATGGTGAAAGATATAAATGACGACTAATCGCACCATTATTGCTGCTGATACCCAAACTTCTTCTTCTAATTCTATTGCTTTCGTTGTCTTTTAAGGTGGAAGAACTTAAGCTGTTGCTGCTGCTGCTGGTGGTTATTAAAGTAGGGGCAATGCTGTAAATATTATGCGTAATTCCATCTCCCCATACAGCAACTGTAAACGAAAAGGAAGAAGGAGGAAAAATAATAAAAATTAGATTTGTTTTGTTGCCTTATTTGCAAGATTCTTTAGCTATGATATGAAATACAAGCATTCGTTAAGGGTTAACGTTGTTTTTTTTCCGCTTACCTACGGATTTTTTACATCTGCAATCGTACAATCATTTCCGGTTAGTTTTTTTTTTCAATTTAAAATTGCGTATCCTTTTGAATTTTACAAAACCTACGAGTTCCTTAACCTCATTTATGATTATTATTGTTGCAGACATATTTGACTCGACAAATATATTGTAAACAGTATTACAAAAACAACAAAACAAAATCAAAATGCAAATAAAATCTCTTTAACGGGCATAGTCGACTCTTTACTTATGTATGTATGTACGTAATCGGGGTACATTTAAATGATGATGCGAAGGCAAACAAAACGATTCTGATTACGAATGCATACAATTTGTTGCATCAACAAAATCTATTGTGGAAATAAATAAAAAGAAAATGAAAATATCCTAGAGCTTGTAATATTCAAAATATTTGTAAAGTTTTTAAATTTTTTTGAAACATTTAGGTTCGTAGATTGCAAGTAAAATACAAGAATTTCTTTTCTTCTTTCTAATCGCTTATTATTATTCGTAACTTATTTAAATGAAGCATTTATTATACTGCACTGTCCGTTTTATTCACGATCTTTATTAGCGAAAATCAGGGGTTCGATGATATAGACTTACAGCTCATCACAGAGTTTCTACTCACAACTCCCTAGCAACTCTAGCTATACTTCTTTATTTTATGTCTGGTAACATCACCATCTTTCTGTGAAATTGTTTTTTTTTTGCTCATGGTTTCGTTCCCTTCTTGTAAATTCTTACAAATTTCTTTGTGTACTTTTTCTGTTTACCGTATGATGTGGGTATTTTGTTGTTGTATATTTTTCTTATTTGCCTATTTAATAATTTTTCATAAATTTAATTCAAAATTTAATTCCAAATTTATGAAAACTCACAATATATCTTGTGGTTGCAATTACTGAATTTATTCTAAGCCGCACTTTGTGCCGCTTTTCTGATACACTGTAAAATATGCCAGCATCTCATATGAAATATGCCCGAAAGATCTGCTTCTTACATAGCCCATGTTGCGCGTATTAATTTTATTCGTAAGTGGCGCGATCTTTTCTTTAATGTCGACCCCGAGGACAGATTTTTGAGAAATTTTTCATGGCAAATTTATTTACTTTCAGAGTTTTTGCAAGAAGGAGAAAGCAAGTGGCCGAAAAAAATATTTTGTGTCTTATGTCGTTGGCTTTTTTCAAGTACTCTCGTTTACTAAAAATATTATCCTCAAAATAATATCTTAATACTCATTGAAAGAGATCGATCAAACGGTAAAACAAAGAACAGAGTTGGACCTGCGAATTCAGAATGTCTTTTGACAGATCTTTCGATTCTATACTATCTGTGTATATGCTAACTTACTATCATATCTTAGCGTTTCTTAATCGCTATGGAAATCACAAGAACTATAAAATCATATTCTAAAGCTCAATAGTTTGGTTAGAGCAAGGAAGGATAAATACATTCATGCATGTTTTAACGTACAGGGGGAATTGTTATCTTCGATTTGCATTAATAACCACTCAATGCCCCGACACTCATAGTTGAACTACAAACATATGTATTTCTATTGATAGACACAAGGGTAAGCTAATTAAGGGTGACTTCAACTCACTACACAACTAAAAGCTTCCCTCCAACCCTGGATTGGAAGCCATTACTTTTCGATTTCAAATCACAGCCAATACGGTGTTATGGCTTACAGATATGGAACACAGTTTTAGCAACTAACATCGCACACTAAGGGATAAATCGATTAAAAATAAAATTCTGAAAATCGCTTATTCTCTGATCTAGAGATTGTCGGCGGCTAGTTTTATAGTGCGACGAAAATTTAATCAGTACGGTCGGTTGCTTCCGCGTAAATTGAATTGAATTGAATTTGCATACACTAAAAAGACCTCCACGTACCACTTGAATGCAAATCTAGAGATAAAAATTTAAATAAAACTTGACAAATGTTTTCAAATGTCTTACTTAAAGAACTTATTAACTTCCACTGAAAGCAGTATAGCCTAAATAAAGAATATATAAACGAACGTACAATTCTGATCCGATTAAACTTGAGTAGACTGGAATCGAAGATATCAGGTTGGCCAACTAAGCTTGAAGTTGTCATGGTCTAGTAGGTAGCGCATTGGCTTCTTAGACGCGAGGCTTCGATTCAAACTCCATGTCAGACATCAAAACGAAAAAATACTTTTTCGGAGATTTTCTCTCACCAGATTTCTGGCGAAAACTTTGAGAGTAAATAAAATTGTCATGTAAAGTTTTTCAGAGAAAAAAACTCTCACTGATTTATAAAATCGCACAAGCTAGGTCATAATCCTAGAATTGTAATAATCAATGACGTAAGTAAATAAACATACGCCGAATTTACTCAAAATGAAATTATCAAAAAAAATATCCAGGACTGTGTATTAGTGTATATACATAGACACTGTATAACGCCTCAAAACTTCACTATGCTCTGTCGAATCATTAAAAAAAGCAGGACACTAAAATTAGAAAATTTCTTAAATGTGGCGATACAATCAGAATCTTAAAATCTATAGAAACTTAAATCCTAAAAGGAAGAAAAAAACCTATTAAAACTATACCTAGAACACAAATTAAATTTCCTAGAATTAAAACATTAATTTCATCTTCGAAATAAGAAATGAAATGATTAATTTCATTTAACCCTTTAACTGGTTATGTCGAGTATACTCGTCCTAGCGAAAAGAAATTTTTTTGTATGATATAATCGCTTTGTTATTATTATTCAATAAACCTACTGCATTTCCCTGAATTTTCCTTGAGAAAGGTCAATTGGCAGCCTGCCTTATTTATTTTAATAAACAATAGCTTGCAAATTCTGTGAAGGTAAATTTTGTTGTTCCATAACAACGAATAAAAATATTTTTTTTAGTCACACTTGACCGCTTTTATAAGCAGAAACATTTTACTTTGTTTATGACGAGTATACTCTTTGTTTATGACGAGTATACTGGAAAATAATTAAACAAGCAGAAAAAGTTTCTTTTTCTAAACAAAATTAAACTGTTTAAGGGTTAAAAAATATCATTCATCATGACGCGACAGTAAAGTTAGACTCGACTAACGACGAGGTGTAAGTTAGTCGGCGGTATTTAGTTTTCTGTTTTCAGTTCCACAGTCTTATTATGAAATTCTTTTAAGATAATCATCTTACAAAACCTAGTAAATAGAGCGCTTAATTATGGTTTTAAAAATTCTGCAGACCCAATCGATCTCCATTGGCAAAACATTGGCAGACTGTTGTTACATTTCTAAACTCAAGTCCAGTCAGATCATGGCCAAAAGTAGCTAAACAATATTTGACGATGCTTATGGCCATAAAACAGAAAGTAATGAAAAAGGGAATAAAAAATTATATCCTGGAATACTTATTTATTTATTTTAAAATTCCCCTTTTGTCTCATAAAAGTGCAGAAGATATTAAGTGGGACAATAACTGAATGAACGAACGTATAAAGGAAACGAAAAAGGAAAGAAAATCCTGTCATAAATCTCGGTAAATATTTGTAACATAAATTATCGTCTGCGCATTGCAGATGCAGATTCAGTCAGATGCAATGAAATGCTATTGAAAATCTCTTCAGGGATGTTGTTGCATATAATTTTTGTTTTTCTTGATTTTTGTTTTTGTTTTTGTTTTTGTTTTTGTTTTTGTTTTTTTATTTTCTTTTTTACATGTTTGTTGCATGTATACAACTTTTATGTCTTTATTTTCTTCTTTATTTTCATTTTTTCTTTCTCTAATGTTTAGATTCTAAACAAAAAATTGAAATGAACAACGACTGTATTGGGCGCTACGCTGTATTCTTTCGAATAATTAATGCCAAGACACAATGACGGATGCGTCATTCGTTGTATTTTGATTTTTTAAAATGAGTACTTTGACGTACATTGAGTTCGCCTGCTCATAACAAAGAAATGTCAACAAAGAAAGCAAAATAAGAGAACAACTGATAGTTGCCAAAGTACACAACGCATGGAAAAGTTAAAAGTTGCTCAGTTTTATGCATTACGTTAACGGAGAAGTACCAAATGCAATACAAGAAAATGTATTTTTCAACTTTGCTGTCAATTGAAAAATTATTCACTGTTTACCTAACTTCTGCTTGCCTTATTTAACCTATTTGAGGTTGCCTATCAAATTTGAACCTCTCTGAACCACATTGCGGTACAGTGACGTAGAAAGCTTTGTAGTACCTAGGGAACGGATTTGATTAGTCATACGTACATACATGCTTTAAGATTAAAGCAGCAATTTTCTTTTGACAACAAAGGAAATTTGATAATTAACGAGAGAATTATCAAATTACTGAACGAGAATCGAGAGAATTAACGATAATTTAATAGTTCTCTCCGCTCTCCCCATTTTTTCAGTTTCTAAAGATAATCAGCGCCAACGATTCTTGGCTAAGAAGTGATAGTTCTGTTTTATTAGCTACTGTACTACTATAACATCGATCTAGCATGCATGATAGGCCTCCATCTGTCGTTGCCTAGAATCAACGTCGTTCATGAAATCGTATCGAGTTTTTGTTTTGTATGTGGTGGTGATGACCTATTCTAATTGAAATTTTCTGATTTTCTTTCTCCGGGAGATACAGGGTTTCGAAGGCTTCATAGATAATTTATTTGGAGGACTTTCACCAGGGCTTAAACCGGGTTAAGGACTGGGTCAAGTACTTTAACTGCCATAGTAAACCAATTCTAAACAAATATAACATCTCTATTCAAAACGAACTTTGCAACTCGGCTCACCACACTCATACTTACATAATTAGTGATTGCAACACTTTTGTCTGAATTACGACCTAGCTTCTCACACCATTTATGTTGTGTGTGTTATTTTTATACATGAGCGGTGGAATCTATAGTTTAAAATCTACTCCAAATGAAAGATTTTCATAGAAATTGTTCATGGCAATTTTATTCATTCTCACAGTTTCTGTCAGAAATCTGCTGAGAGGAAATCGCTAAAGAAATTTTTTTCATATTTCGTTCCGTTCGAGATGTTTGGGCTGTGGTTTGAACCGTAGCCTCACATATAATTAGCCAAAACACTACTTACTAGACTACGGCTCACTAAACATTTTCTAATTTTTAAAAAACAATTTTTTTAATTTGGATGATCAGCGATAGACTACTTAAGTTTCGTACAAATATGGTAGGCTTTTTACCGAACGATACCCGACATAATAATTTATTTGCTACTGAAATGTCAGATAACTTCCTTGGATCGATATACAACAATAGATGTCGGAAATATATTTTTCTAATAGCATTCTATTGCATTGGCATTCTGCCTTCCTCTACTATTCTCTACAGTTTTTATTGTGGGATAAATAAATGCCTTTTAGTGACTTTTTTATTTCGTTGTACATAAAGACGCACTCACAGATAAATCAGTGTTTTTGAGTATTTAAAACAAAAATGTCTTGTGTGGTACATTTTCTGTATTCCAGGGCTCAGTATTGTATACTCGTTACATTTTATATCCACCAGTCATTCATTCATTTATTCATTCATTTATTTTGTAATTGCTTGCAGCATTCTTACAAATATTTTAAGATAAATTCACAGAAATATGAATGCATCATACACTCAAAAAAATCGATTAGTTAAATAAAAAATTTAAAAGGCCTTCAAATGATTACAATACCAGAAGTACCGGTATGAAATGGGCGTTTGTTTGCGAGAATTAAACACTAAATTCTAATGGGAATGTGAAAAACATTGGCCATTACAGGCTATGCATTGCTTCCACCTTCCAAGCAATTCTTAGATTCCACGCCAATAAAACTGTACGACTTTTAAAACAAACCAAAAAGTTTTCCACTTCCTAGTAGGAATCAAAGTGCTGCTCAGCCACTGCGTATCCCATCGATGAAAGCAAGTAATACTCGAAAAGAGCCATGTCTGGTGAACACGTAAGATGGGGTAGCAGCTCCCAATACTTTGATTGTATTTGAACCAGTTTTACTTTCCATGTCTTATGGCTCTTTCCGGCCGTTTTTACAACAATACATACATAATCGGCCATTACAACCCTTCAGTCAGGATTACGGCCTAACTTCTCACACCGTTTATGATGTGTGAGTTAATTTTATAGACGAGTGGTGGGACCTAAGTCTGAAGTCGACTCCGAACGACAGATTTTTGAGAAACTTTTCATGGCAGTTTTGTTTACGCCGAAGATATATTTGCTTTCATATTTCGTTTTTGATGTCTGACCGGGAATTCGAACCCTGGCCTTGCGTGTAATAAGCCACTACCTACCTACTAGACTACGGCTTCTTCAATGCATGATTTAAATCGATCATACGCTGTAGGTGGATGTCTGTATTAACAATTTCACCAGGTTTTAGGAGCTTGTGGTTTCATAGTTCTGGTCCCATCCGACGTACATCATTGTCTTCCTGCCAAATCGATCTGTTTGTAAAATCGAATAAATTTCGAATAAATCGAGATTAATTTACGATTATTTCCGTTTAGAATTCCAATTTTCATCGTAACAATTCGATGAAACATTGATTTTCTGTTGTGTATTTGATTCGGTTTTTCGGTTTTCCATCTGTCAATCATTCAATTATTTTTTTTGGAAGGGTTTTGCTTAGGTTTAGTTTTAGCTTTAGTGGTGGCACGGTTCAAACCCCAGGTCAAATATCTTCAACAAAACGAAATATTTTTTCGGCAAAAATTGCGAAAGCAAATAAAATTGTCATGAAAAAGTTTTTGTCGTTCATAGTTAACTTGAAACTGTAGGTCCTGCAATAAAAATTAACACACGCAACATAAGTGATGTAAGAAGCTAGGTCCTTATCCTGACTGAAGGGTTGTAATGACAACTTCTGTATGTGGATGCTTAGGATCATTACCCTGTTGAAAGTAATAATCGTAAGGATTATTATTGCTAATTCGCCCGTAAATGAAAATTGACTAAAAACTATCAGTCTTACTAACATAAATCTCTGAGTGTATGGTTTATGTCTTGTATCCTTCGTTGTTGCCATATTATTGTATATTTTTCTACATTGTTTTCAAACAAAAACCCCTTTTGTTGATTTCTTCTTATACATTTTATTCCATTATTTTCTTATTTTATTTCTTTTATTTGTTTGTTTGTTTGTTTTTTTTTTTTGCAAAAAAAAAGGAAATAAAAAAATGAAAAAGAAAACAAAAGCTGGAACTGCACAGAATAGAATTGAGTTGAGTTGAGTTGAATGGAGTTGGTAATGCGTTGCATTAAATTGTGGAGAGATCAAGTTGCCATTTGACTTCCTGTGGATTTTCTTTCATTACCGTTGCTGTTGTTTTTCTCTCTGGAAAGCATATTGTATGGAAGGCACATCTCAACGTGCATCATCATCTTCATTTGCAACTTCTTCATCATCATCACCGTCGTCCTTATCATCATCATCATCATCATCATCCTCATCGTATTGTTATTTATTGTAATGGGCTGAGTGCCAAACCCAAAAATGGAGTTGAAGTTTTTCATCTTAGTTTTGTTTTTTTTTCTTTTCCTTTTCTTTACTCTACTTTGTTGTTGTCGTTGGTCTTATTGCAAAAGAACGTTTCGAAATCTTTGTAGTTTTCATTTTAATATTTTGGTTTTTCGGGGTTTTTTTTTCTGGAATATTTCAAGATTCTTGTTTAAGACTATTAAGTTGTACTTGCCACTGCCTGCAATTGCTATTATTGTAGTTGTTGTTGTTGTTGAAATTTTATTGCCAAAATCTGTTTTTTAAGGCAATAATTTTACGTGTTCATTTCTATTCTTTCTGGCCACATTTATTTCTTTAAATGTCTTGAAAGATGATTTCTCTTGTTGAACGTAGTATGTACGTACGGCCAGGAGTGGCAATAAAAAATTATCCCCCCCCTCAAAAAAAAAAAAAATTAAGAAGTATTTGTTACGGTCATTTGTAGTTACACCCTCCTTGAAAGGGAATGAATTTCCCCCTCTATATTCTGTTGGTTAGCTGGTTAGCTGGTTAGCTGGTTGGATTGTTTCCTTGATTAGTCATGTTTTGTGTTTTATTAACTTCTTTAAAATAAATTACACGCCTTAATTTTGTAAACTATCTTGTATACGTTTCTATTCTTTTCCTATTTCTATTTTTCTTTCTTTTTTATTTTTCTTTTCTTTCCCTCTTTCTTAAGTTGTTATTGCCTTCAGTTTTTATTCTACAATAAAAAATTTTTTATTATTAAATTTCAATTTCATTCCCTCTAGTCATGTAAAAACTTCGATGTCATCAATGCTGTTCGTGAGGGTAGTTTGTTGCAGTAGCGAAGTTATAAATGCTAGCAGCCAGCGCATGCAATAATTCTATGTCACCCTCTGGGAGCAGCTCAATAAATTTTTTTAGAAGGAAATTATTCCAATCATTAAATCAATAAAATTTTTAACATATCTAAAGCATGATTGGAAACTTTTGTAAGGTGTCCCTTAAGAAATGAGATATTGGTGAGACCAAAATCTTCAAAAACTGGGTCTTTCAAGCTGGACTTTCTTTATCAATTGGTTTGTTTAACTAACTTACTGAAAAAGTTCCATTCCAAACTCATTTATCTATGAAAATCAAATTCCGAAAAATGGTAAGCATTACAGAATATGAGAAAAGTGGCCCTTAATATTGCAACAAAGTTGGATTTAGTTAAAGTAAACTTTAAAGTCACCTTTAACTTCTTTTCGTTATTACAACCTAATGAAGAAATAAAGTTAACGTTTGGAGTGCTGGACCAATGTCGATAATATTTGCCAAATTAAACAATTTTTTTACAGTGCAGTGACAGTGACGAGATTCTTTTTTTGTTCTATTTGGTCATTTTGTTTACATTTGAAGTCGCCATATTGAAAATAATATATACACTGGCAAGTTCAGACATAAATTTAACTTTAAAAGTTACACCTAGGGAGATCATCCTTTTAACTTAACGCTTACTTTTACCTTATTGTGCATTTATAACGGCAATTTAGTTAACGGCAATTTGTAATAATGGCCCTAAATATTACAAGAACGCAAACAGTACATATCTAATTTTGAATTTGGCTCGTAAGCCACCAGCTTGATGTTTCACTAATTTAATTGCTTTTGCAACCCAAAGAGGAGTCAAGCTGGAAACTTTCTGTATGGATTGAAGATATGATATGAGACAAGTCACGAAACATGAAATTTTGATTGCAAATAAATGATTTAATGAAAGAATTTTTTAAACAATTGAGTTACGCTAAAATTGCCCTCCCTATGAATTATTTGTTGAGTGACTATTTTTTACAGACAATAACTAAAAGTAAAATAACGGAATACTCGAATGGTAAATATAGTGCAGGAGCTAGCATATGACAGATAATATTTATCAGTTATTAGTATGTCATATACACAGTGGTGGTCATATAATCAGAACGATTATAAAGTAAAAAAGAAAAATGATATACTTTTTCATAATTTATTTAAGAATAGTTAAATATTCTATGGAGTATGCTTAACCGATATATAAAGCAAAGAAACTTCAATGAAATAATTTAAAATAAATGACACTTTAAATCTTAAAAGCGAATAATTCCTTGGTCATGCAATTAACGCATTAAAAACCCATTTATGCTGGACAAATTTATCATTTGGGAGTTATTTTTTTATTATTAATTGGAGCCACTTCTTCTCTTTAATAACCAATTATAAATTTCCAGAAAGGCTTTCAGGAAGTCTCTGGCATCTTGCAGGTTGTTTATCAACCCATGCCTCTCGACACACTTGTGCTAGACTATGAACGTGATGGTCGTTAGCATGATTCCTATGAGAGGCTCTCGTCTATGGTACTCAGCTTATAATAATTAAATATAATTGGAATTGTATTGTAATTAAAAATTTAATTTAAATTAAATTAAAAGTATGCTTTATGACTTTGGATATTCAAATATCCTGCATTTAACATTTATTTTGGAATATTATTGCCAATCTCTCTATAGGTGAAGACAGAAACACTTCAATTTGATCAATTTGTGTTGATCACTATTAGTAAAGTAGTAGATCAAAAGTAGTAAACAAGGGACGGTACATTTAAATTTAATCCTTTTACTTCTCTTAAAGAAAATAGAATTCTAAATTCAGACATCCACCGACAACGAATGATCGATTTAAATCATGCATTGAAGAAGCCGTGGTCTAGTAGGTAGTGTGTTCGCTTATTAGACGAAAGGCCAGGGTTCCAATCCCCGGTCAGACATCAAAAACGAAATATGAAAAAATAATTCTTCGGCGACTTCCTCTCAGCAGATTTCTGGCAAAAACTCTGAGAGTAAATAAAATTGCAATGAAAAAATCTGTCGTTTAAAATTAACACACACAACATAAGTGGTGTGAGAAGCCAGGCCGTAATCCTCACTGAAGGGTTATAATGGCCAATTATGTATGTATGTAAATTCATTCCTCACTGAATAAATACGCTTGGGAAAAACATCCGCGACAGATGTCTAAAGAACTAATTTGTAAGTTCGGTATGCATAATAAAAATTCGTCATAAATTTATAAAGGCGAAGCAGAAGAAACACACTTTTACGCTTCATATGGTAATAAAATATCTTTCACTCAACTATTAAAACTATTAAATCTATTCATAAAATCCAATATTTTCTTTTAATTTTTTGTTTTTATTATATGCCCCAAACTGAGTAAATGAAATAAGAAACATAATATTTTTTTTTTTTTTTTTTTTTTTTTTGATGGTCCATTAAGTTTTATTGCAGTCATTGGAAATTGTGGCCCACCCTTTATGTGAGTTGAATATATGGCGCAATTGCCTAGAGGGCTCTCTCTATTCATATTAGCCATTTATAAGTACGTTTAAGATAATCAAACGAATTTTTATTTCTTTTTCGTGCACGCAACAGCACCATTCAGTTGATGGGTCGTTTTTCGGTCATACTTTCACTGATAGCTGGCTGCCAATAATATCTTGTTCACATTAAATGTTACGGACTGGATTTCCCTTAAATGTTGCAATTCAATTCCATTCAATTCAAATAAAATAAAATGAAATTTTAAATACCCAAGAATTTAAATTCTACGTTCAACATTATGAAGTGCTTTGATAATTGATTGAAATCCCCCTTTGTTTCTTCATTTTGTGGCAAATTTGAAATGAATCCTTAAAAGCAGAAATCGTTGCCAAGGAAATGATGATGTTATTTTATAGCCACATGATATGATTGGTTTTGATTTAATCAACTGCCAACATGGAAAGAAAGAAATTAAAATAATTTTTTTATTCTTTGTCTGTTATTAACAACATTTATGATTCCGACAGTATTTTAAAGAATTGATTTGAATTAAGCAACACTGGAAAGTTGAGCAATTTGAACAAAAGTTTGATGGGCGTCAAATTATTATGTTTATTGCTGTTCATGACAATCCCCGAATGTGAGGGTAAATGGCTTACAATTGAATTGTCAACGTATTGTAATAAATGAATCAATTGATGGGAGCCCGTCTAGTCTAGTGCGTAGTGTGCCAGATTATCCGAATGGTAATAGTGGGTTCGATAACGAACAGAGTCTTTGTTTCTGGCAAGAACTGGGAGAGTAAAACAAAATTGCAATGAAAGGTTTCTCAAATCATCACTCCAGGATGAAGTTAACGCACACAACGCAAGTGGTGTAAGAAGATTGGTTGTAGTCCTGACTAAAGCGTTTTAAACACCAATTAAGTTCAGTAAGTAGTATTACTTATAATAGCATTTAAAATGAGCGTGAAAATTAATAAAGTGAGGCATTTTATTGAAACAACAGCATAATATTTCATTCACTGTAAAGTGCTGATATGATAAGTGCTGATATGAAGCAGGCTGCAAGATCGTAATGATTGTTGAGGAATATGAAAGTCCAACTTCTTAAACAAAATCTTTGAAAATTATTCTCAGCTAAACGAGATACGACGTTACGACAATACGACGATACAACGATACGACAATACGACCGTACGACGATACGACGATACAACGATACAACGATACGACGATACGACGAAACGACGATACGACGATACGACGATACGACGATACAACGATACGACGTTATGACAATACGCCGATACGACGATGCTACAATACAACGATACGACAATACGACAATACGACGATACAACGATACAACGATACGACGATACAACGATACGACGATATGATGATACGACAATACGACAATACGACGATAAGACGATACGACAATACGACAATACGACAATACGACAATACGACAATACGACAATACGACGATACGCGATACGAAGATACACGAACGAGATACAACGATACGACGATACAACGATACGACGATACGTTAAGATACGCTGAGAATAATTTTCAAAGATTTTGGTTAAGGAGTTGGACTTTCATATTCGATCATTACGATCTTGCAGCCTGCTTCATATCAGCACTTATCATATTAACTTATTAGTAAGAAGGTGGAAGTAAAGGACCACGGTAGACATCTTTTGAACAAAACTGAAGGAACTGATTTTGTACGGATTGGATCAATGTGGACATTGTAGAACGTATCCTCTATAATTAAATCATATTCTGAAATCGACTTGTACAAAGTTTTATTGTTAAGCGGACCCTTGTTTTTATCGCCGTAGATCTAGTAATCTAATAGGTAATCTGTTGGCTTATCACGGTTCAGGCCCCAGGTCAAAAATCATCAATAAAACGAAATATGAAAAAATATATCTTCGGCAACTTCCTCTGATTCGGAGTCGACTTAAAGCTGTTGGTCCTGCCACTCATGTACAAAATTAACCCACTCAACATAAATGGTGTGAGAAGCTAGGTCTTAATCCTGACTGTAATAAAGCAAAACCTATTTTGTAAACACAGTTCTTCGAGGGTACATGAAGTAGTATGGTACTATGAAAAAGCTGTTGTGTTATTCCCTCTTGATGGGAACTATGAATGAATTCTGAGAAAAACAGAGAAGGTTAAAAGTTCAAAAGAATTAAGATTTTGCAACTGCAAAACTGTTAATGGTCTCAGGTTGTACGGATTGTAATGAGCACTTTTTAATTTTGTTACAGACCACTCTACAATGAACACCATTTCAAATATTAATACCGAAAAGCCGTACCATCTAAAATGGCGCATTTGAGTGTATTATCGATTAAAAGCAGGCCTTTCATACGCAGCAGGTCCATTTAATGAAAATTATGGTAACGAACTAAGATAGTCCCAAGTCTAAAGGTATGAATCAGTCTTATAGAAAATATTCCGAGAAATCAAAACAAAAACAATTGAGCTCAGGTAATGACCTTAATACCTTACTGGGATGTTGCAATATATAACTTGAGTGAGTGGAAATACATAAATTTTCAAAAATTGTAATCGGCGACCAATACAACGTATCACGAGAAATAAAAACCCGATTTGATATCGATAGTGTGGACTCTTGAAGAAGCATTCGCAGCCGTTCGAATTTTTTTAACATTTATGCCCTAACTACGAGGAAACTTTTACTTAAGAATCACGACTTGCATGCTTATGAAATACTTCTGAAATGCAAGTATGGAAGCCAAATGATTATTGTTTACGTTGTATTTTTGCTGCTTGAGGCAATGGCTCATTTATAGGTAAATGGAAAGCTGTTATTTGTTATATTTGCTGTTTGATGAGGTTCCACATTTAATTTGCTGCTTAACTTAATATATCACACTTGACAATCGTTTCATGCACATAATCATTTCAAAGAGAACTTTCCTTCTAGAAGTGGATCTGTTCACCGGCCTCAATGTTCGTAGGACTTAACACCTCTGTTTATGAGAAGTAAATGGTTTATGCCGACAAATCTACAACTATTAAAGTGCTGGAGCCCAATAGTTACGAAGACACCTTGAATTTGACAAGTTAACAACGCAGAAGAACTGAAAACGATTAGCATTAGCAGACAATTCATTATATGTAGACATACATAATTGATCATTACAGCCCTTCAGTCAGGATAACGACCTGAGTGGTGGATGCTTTTTTTTATGAAATTCAGTCAATTTGAATTTACTCTCAGATATGTTCTGAAAGCAAGACGCCGAACAAATATTTTTCAATATTTCATTTTGCTGTACGGCTACTTCATCATGCCTATTGCCGACTGTAGCATGCATAATTGTATTGTTTTTAATGGTAATCAAGCATATTTATTATGTACTTATTTTAAGTGAACCTCCATAATCCTTTTTTATTTCAGACATCAATTCAGATAAAATTTTGTTGAGATGCCTACACAAGCCAAAAAATTTTGTTGTTGTTTCAGACTCATAGTCTATTAGTATACAAATAGGAAGTACCTTTCATTAATCGGACATCTTAAGTTACCAAAATTAATAATTTATTCGCAGAACAATTCTTATTGTGTTACACAGTATATGGTAAGACAAGACAAGACAGGACAAGACAGAAGAGTTAAAACTTAATGAATATTTTATTAAAAAAAAATCCAACAATTTATCATAATACTTCTTCGGGATTACAGAATCCATTTGAAGAAGATAAACAAAAAAATTTACAATCTCTCTCCTATATGTTGAGATGGATTATATTTCAACAAAATTTCCAAATTCTATTACTTACACCTGATCAAATGCAAATGCTACTAATGCTACTGCTACTGCTACTGCTACTGCTATTGCTACTGACGATTATAAAATGTATCAAAACGTAATACTTATGCACATGCATGCATACCCTGCTAAAACTTTAAGCCAGAGCTGTATAAGTGTAAATACTATTTTAGATAATTAATACATCCAAACATTTTATGTGTAACGAGTGCAAAGAGACAGAGAGAGAGAGAGAGCGAGAGAGGGAGAGAGAGAGAATGCTCATGTAAATACAAGTATTTAAACAAATTATAAACACAAGACTAAATATTTGCAACATACACTCACTCAAACAAGAAGGAGACATTTAAAGGCTGTTTATTTGCCAAAATTGGTTGACTTGAAAATTATTACGGGGGTGGGGGAAAAAGAGGAAGAAAAATTTTTTAAACAAAACAAACAGATGCAAAAAGCAATTTAAATATTAAAATAAATTTAATTTTAAACGTTCAACGTACAACTACAACTACAACTAAATTTTATCTCTTATGAAATTTGTATCCTTCCATACCACCACCATCACACGTGCCATATGCTCTCATTTCCCATTGAGCGTGAGTGAGAGTGAGATGGAAAATAATTTTGAAAACATAAATTGGGACATAAAAATTAAACACAATTCACATCACAAGTTTTAATACGAAGATTGAACATGTTGTAAGCAATGGTAGTAGTGGCAGTAGTAGTAGTAGTAGTAGTAGTAGTAGTAGTAATAATAGCATGTTGCAATCAAATAGTGGCAATAAAATCCAACACATAAACACAAAATACTTACACAAGCAAAAGCACACATGCATTCGTTTACTCTGCATGTATACAATGCCATACACATACAACAAGATGTATAAGTTGCATTAGCAATACAGAAAAGAAGCAAAATAGGAAGAAGAAAAAGATGGAGATGAAAAAGAAAGAGACAAAATTACAAGTGGCAGTTCACAAAATTTTATAACTTTTGCATTTTTTGAAGAACTAATTCAGAATAATTCTTAGTCGTATTAGAAATGAAATGGCTTTGCAAACGTGTTAAAGACCCAATGGGGAAATCTCTACGAGACACAGATCACATACTGCTTATGACTCTACTACAGCAAACTAACCAGCATGACTTGTTTGTAGTCAATTAAAATGTGCAATAATATTTTAGGTCCATGAAAGTACCAAAAGTACCGCAAGGTAATTTTTTTTTAAACACAAAGCCCTTAGTTACATTACGGAAATAATAACAATATAGGCTGTTCCAAGTTCGAATTGATTGTCATTTAAAAGTTTAACGGTTTGAAATGTTGTCAGATTTCTTTTTTTGTTGTGAAGTACAATTGTTTCCCTTAGAAATTGAATATTCTTGCAATCATATGGCTGCCGCGGTTGATCTCACAGTACATCATTCGATCGTATCAATTTTCATGCACTTTTTCGAGTGTATGGAATCGTATCTCGGCAATGGCATCATGAATATTGGCCTTCAAATGTTCAATTATCTCTGGTTTTTCGGTATTACACTTTTCTTTAATGGCACCCCTCAGAAAATAGTCTAACAGCGTCAAATAGCAGATTTTTGGCTGCCAATTGACATCACCATTTCGGCTAATTAAATGGCCATCAAATGTTTGACGCAATAAATCGATTATGGTATGAGATGTGTGGCAAGTTACACCATTGTATTGGAACCAAACATCGGGTACAAAAAAATTGGTTATCATGGTGCTATAGGCATCTCCATTAACCGTCCTGATTTTCAAAGAAATATGGACCTATTACGCCTCCTCCATAAAACTGTCACTTGTAATGAGTGTACCATGTGTGGGTTATCTAAACCTCAAATACGGCAGTTTTGCGTATTAACGTACCCAAAAAGATGAAAATGAACTTCTTCCGGAAAGATGATTTTTTTTTAGCAAATTCGACATCATCGTACAGTTTCTCGTTGGTCCAATAAATCCCGCTTTGCTTAAGTGTAAATCCATACTTTACAGTTAGTAGAGATAATTTTGTGACAGAATAGAATGACACAAGTATTGCCAAATTCGAAATAACCAATGGTTTAAATTAAAGCCGATAGACTGCTCACCCGATATGTTTAAAGTCTTATGGCACCAAATCATTAAAAAAATAAATAAATGGTCTCGGCGAAATATGGTTCAACATTACATACATACATACATAATTGATCATTACAACCCTTTAGTCAGGATTACGACCTAGTTTCTCACTTTACTTGTGTTGTGGCAGTTAAATTTTTTCATAAATAAGTGGCGGGATCTGCACTTTAAAGTCGACTCAACACGACAGATTTTTGAAAAACTTTCCATGGCAATTTTATTTTCTCTCAGAGTTTTTGCCAGAAATCTACAAAATCAGAAGAAGTCGCGAAAGAAATATTTTTCACATTTCGTTTAGTTGGAGATGACCTGGGGTTTGAACCCAGGCTAATAAGCCAACACACTACCTTATAGACCACGGTCCTGAAATGTGTGGTGAAAAGGTTGATCTTCACATCCCCTTAATTGTGTGCTTTTACTCTCATTTGAGTCTCTGAGGTGGAATAACTGTCAAAAGTTAAGAAACTTCAAATCATTCAAACTACAAAGCAAGGTATACAATGGTTCAACATAACCTCTTTGAAAAATTTCTTCCCAACTAATATTAAATCCGATACATATTCAACACGATTTCTATTAAACTGTCTCATGGTTTATGCAAATAAATCAAAAAGAAATTAAATATTCCAGAAGGACAAAAGGCGGCCTTAAAATTGGAAAGTAAGATCCACAATTATTGCGAATGCAGCTAAAGAAAGAATTCTTTTATTGAAGCATTGTGCGATCCATCCTACAATCGATTATGAACGGATGTTTCCAGGAGAAATTCGAATTCTATTTAAAATATGCCGTATTCTTGAAAAAGTCTCTTTATTCCATTAAACCACAATCATGAAGAGAGTGGTATTCCATCATTATCATTCGGATACTACTCACTTAACTGATTATTAAAAGCCTTTAGTGAGGATTATAACCTAGCTGATACCAACACTTCTGTTGTGTATGTTAATTTGATGTACGAGTGGTGAGATCATAATCCCATACATGAATTTCGAGTTTGTTAAGGTCGACAGTATTGATTATACCGTTTACATCCCAGGAAACAGTTTCCATGGCGCAGATATGATCTCTGGTGTCTTGTGTTGCGAAAAGCCGCACTTTATTACAATTCTAAATAGGCGGTAAACTTGCGGTAAGACCCGTTGGTCTTCTAGCGGTGATTATTAAACAGAAACAAATTGTCTTTAAGTTTTGACAGGAGTCTACTAAATATTTTATTGCCCTTTCAGTTAAGAGGACAGGAATTTAAAAAGTTACAAACTTATTACCCTATCATCGTCTACAAGATTTAAATGAATCTAGCGAAAGCAAATAACAGCAAACGCAGCATTTTATTTCTTAATGAACTAAACGAGAATTATGGGTAGTAAACAAGTGAGTTGTGTTAGCCAAAAACGTTAATATGAAGTTGTTTATCGTAAGGAAGGACGCATTCCATTCGCACAAGGCAGCTATTAATTACTAAAACTGGTGGCCGTATTAATGCGGTTCTTAATGTCCTTTCTTGAGTCGCCATTTGTTGTTTTAATGTTCACAAGACAGCACAAGGTACGATCATTTCAAATCTGTTGCCATAGTCCAACTTGACTTTTCGTGTAAAAACGACAGTGAAGGATTACGAAATCCTAGAAAATGACACAGAAAAACCGAATTAATGAGTGAGACTAGACAACCTTCAGATTTGACTGGGTGCACAGAGAATTTTTTAAATCAATTGTTAGCGTGGCTTCAGAATCCAATTCAACGGATTCCTATTGGGTACGTTTAAACATTAACATGGTACAGGATGGCACACCCGCATGTAGACAACAAAACTGCTACGATGCTATGCTATATGACACAGAAAATAGAATATGGCGCAACAACGTTTTCTTCATTTCGTGTTTCGTTTCTTTTTTCCTTTTTCGTTCCTCAACTGACGTAACAAAGCGGAAATAATAATCAACTAAAAAAAATGATGTCAATGTAAAGTGAACGAATAGAGAAACTGGGTAGGAAAAGAAAATATAAAAAAAGTTTTACAACAAAAACAAGAACAAACTGAAAAAGGAAAAGCGAAAGGACAACGACTATTTGAAATTGTCGTCTGGTTAAGTTAAACGAAAGAAATAACAACAACAAAAAAATAATAAAAATCAACAGACTTTAATAAAATGCAACAAAATTGCTAAAAACATGGTCTTGAAGTGCATGAAACCAAACGACATATAATGACACGACATGTTATCATCCATCCATCATGAAAAGGAAATTTAAGAGAAAAAAAACATTCTTAACAGGAACTCTACTAATGTCGATTATCCTCTTAACTGCAGATAATAAAAACGATGTGAAATTTGTTATTTAATTCAGTTTAAATGCTTAGAACGACTCGGTTAAAAAAAGAAAATCAACGAGAGTTTTAGCTCTTTCTATTGATATCATGGCTTGGCTGTTGGTTCCATGTGTGGCGGCACCAAGAGTTTAAGATCAACTTCAAAGGATAGAATGTCAACTGACTGATGCCAGGTTGTCAGAAGCAGATCAGAGCAAAAAGTCAAATTCGGTACACTACTAGTTAAGATATTCGAATGCGTACTAACATTACTTAATTGATAAAAATGTCATCAAGGTTCTCTAATGTTTTTAGAGAAACTGACCTATTTATTGAGACGTTATATTCGAATTAAGGCTTAGTAACGGATTAGTTGAAACTTCAAAATTTTATGTTGGAGTTCTATGCATAATAATCAGCTGATGGTGTTTAAGCCTTTAGCAATACAAGTGATTTTAAAAACTACTACACATTATATATGGGCCGATAAATTGACGGTTGAGAAAGAGCAAAATTGGCCCATAGTAGCTCGTAATAGAACAAAAAACTGAGGGCCTTAGTCTAGTTGGTAGTATGACGTAAGGCCACGGATCAAGTCCCAGGTCAGACATTTCCAACAAAACAAAATCTGAAAAATACATAATATTTTCGGCGACTTCCTCTCAGCAGCTTTGTGGCAAAAACTCTGAGAGTAAATAAAACTGCCATGAAAAGTTTCTCAAAAAAATCTGTCGTTCGGAGTCGACTTTAAACTGTAAGTCCAGCAACTCATGTATAAAATTAAAATACACACAACATAAGTTGCGTGAGAAACTAGGCCGTAATCCTAACAAAAGGGTTGTAATGACCAATTATGTATGGATGTATGTATGTATGTATGTATGTATGTATGTATGTATGTATGGATGTGTGTATGCATGTATGTATGTATGTGTGTATGTATGTATGTATGTATGTATGTATGTATGTATGAACTTAAAGTCTAGTAGGTAGCGTGTTGGCTTGAGTTCGTCTTTCAAAGACCACGCAAAATTTTTCTTCGCCGCTTTCCGATTTTGTCTTTCCGCCCAAAAAAAAACTGAGAGCAAATAAAATGGCAATGTAAAGACTCTCAAAAATCTGTTGGTCGGAGTCGACTTTAAAATGTACGTCCCACCATTTATGGATAAAGATTTCTACACAATATGGATGGCGTGATAAGTTAGACTATTCTCTTGACTATGTTTCAACTGACTCGTGTTTCAACAGAGTATTTGAAGTTTTTACACACTGGATAAGTTTAATTGACTATTTTCAAAAGCGGAAGACAATCGGTGACATCTGCTAAGATAACTTATTGCAGTTCAAGTGAAAAAAATTAAAGCTCCATGTTTCAATTCCAATGATTCGTAAGCGATTCCATAAAATGTTTAATAAATCATCAATACTTTTGATTTAAATCGTATTAAAGATATGGATCTAGGATCAATGTTTAACTCTGTAAATAAGATTTCAAAATGCCCTCAAAGACAGATTTGATCAATATCAAGGAAGTAGTTTAAGACATGATGGCTGAAGAAACATAAAATCACCACATGAATCATGAGAGACTGATTATTTTTAAGCCATAAAACGTGAGTAAAGTTTCATTTTTTTTTCAAACACTAATAAAGAAAATAAGAAAAACAACAAATTTTGTTGTGAAAAACTTGTACACTTGTACACTTCACTGACTTTTTAACCCTTTAACTGTCTACTGTTATTTCAAAAACCTTTCATGGCATTCTGAATTATTTTCAGAAAATATATATGTATTCTGTAATGGTACTTCCACAAAATTGTTAAACTAACTACTGTTCTAAATGTAAACTTTATTTGACTTTTCTCAGGGAACAAAATTGAATAATAATACGAATGTGATGTTTTTTCTTCAAGACGACTATACTCGACATTAAAAAATTTTCATTTTGCTCTGACGAGTATACACGACATAAGCAGTTATAGGGTTAAATCCATTACAGAGTAATTATTTTGCCTGAAATTTTATGTTTGTACTAATGAAAATGAACGTGGGAAAAAGAAAACAAAAGATGATTTTTATTATGGCAACCGTCTCAGAGGTTTCGTGACATGAGGCAAGGGTCAGAAATCTACAATGAAGAATAGAACTTTTTTGACATGTTGATACAAGAAGTCTATGCTACATGCTAGTGAACAATTAATATCACGTTTTAGAGCAGTTCGCATAGCATGATCATGACTATTATTTGTGGGAGATACGTAAAATTAGGCAAAAATAAATTCTCTATACGACCAGATTTAGAGTGAATTATAGAAGATGACATACAAAGCAAAATTTTGAATCCATTAAGCTTTGCTTTACCACTCTACACTGGCTTCTTGCTGCTTCAAAAGCAAAATTTTTTTTATTCCGAGACCTAATAGGCCTTCGGGCCTATATATTCGTATACTTAGTGAGCCAACATTGACTGCAACTTTTCTTGTTGATTTTTATTTTCTTTATTTTTTTTTATTAATATCAATGAAAGAAAAAGAAGAAGAGAAAAAAAGTAGGAGAATATATTTTCAAATGCATACCATGTCCTGTCAAGATAAAATACAATAAAAGTGATAATAAATCCATAATAAAGGCCGATTGCTGAATGTTGGCTGGTTGGTTATGTTGCTCCTTTTTTTGTTGATTTTTTTTCCTGTAAATCCTTTTAAATTTTTGTGTTGTTGACGATGATATTGATGTTGATGTTGATGTTGATGTTGATGTTATTGACGATAAATTTAAAATTGTTGGTATGAAGCTTATAGCAGCAGTTCTATGATGTAGAGTAGAATGGCCAGAGGGGCTGAGGGAGGCATAGATAAATTTTTAGCTCTCAATTTCAATTTAAATTGTGTTTATTTTTGGAGAATTATTTTTTCGATGAATTTTCAAGTTATTATTCCAGAGGCTTTATTACGTTGATTGCTTTTGTATTTTTGTTACAAATTTCTTCTTTTTTTTTTTAATTGCTCAACAGGCAGTAAAGAATTATTGGCATAAATTTTGACACTTTAATAACAACAATTAAAAAATAAAGAATATTTTGAACTCTTTTTTTTTTCTTTAATTTTTATAGGGTGTTTATATTGAATGTTTAATTTTTTTTTTAACACATTTTATCATTTTCTTATTTATTTATCCAATAAAAATATTTTCAAATTGTTTTAAATTTAATTTGAATCTCATTTTTTCGTTTTTTATTTTTTAATTTATAATAAAAAAAATATTCGATTTTATTATTGTGGATGCAATTTAAATTATTCAGCAAATTATTAATCACTTTTTTATTCTGTTGATTTTTCTCTGGCAATTTTTTTTTTTTTTTTTTTTTGAAAGGTTGTTTTTTTTGCTTTTTATTAAAAAATTTGTTTTTTTTATTTAAATTTTGGTTTTTTAGTTTAGTTTAGTGTTTTGTTTTTTTTTCGACTAAAACTTTAATTGAAAAATTCACTTCGTAAGCAATTATTTTGAAAGTTGAACTTTGGCTGAAGAGCAGCCAATACGTTTACGTTACGTTTTATCCTGCTCTCAACTAATGTATGATTGACTTTTAATAAACTTTAGTTTTTATTTTTTATTTTTTTTTTTATTTTGAACTTTGGAAATAATAGCAAACAACAACAACAAATGTGGTAAAATAAAATTAATAACTACCTACCACTGTTGGGTAACAAAAACACAAAACTTATGAACTCAAAATGGTTCAAAAATTTATTTACAATTTATGGCCAACAGCGATGTAAAACATTTTTGAAAGGGTAACTGTAAAAAAAAATGGTTTTCTTTCGGTATGGTATGCTACAATACTTCATTTTCCATAAAAATCATTTATTTTTTCACTTTACAAGTGCTTTAAAATATTTGTGGAGTGCGAGGTGTTGTGATATTGAAAAACAATTTTGAAAAATACTCTGCCACTTATGGAAACTACCACTACGTAACCATAGTTTATTAAGCAGTGCATTCGCATCCATCACAAAATTATATTAAGAGATCATAAAACCAGTTAAAAAATGAAATTTATATCTTATGGTATGGATAGCTATGATGCGTTACTTCTTTCTAATAGATTGTGTCAAAACCTCCTCTCTTTACGAGAATTCAAGTTAAATTTCTAAGTAGAGTTAAGACGAAAAACCTCTTTATCTGTTTAATAATGTTTCAAGAAACTTTTCCGGTCTGTTTAATTATTTTGCAGCAAAGACGCCTATAAAAGTAGGCAATATAAAGGAAAATCAAACGTAAAATATGTTTTCTTTTTAGAGAAAATATATTCTTAATAAATATTAATTTTTAAATAAAACATTTAAAAAATATAGATTTTGTAAAGGCTGAATTTGTTATCACAGCCTTAATACAAGCTATTGGCCAAACTAACGTATGCCCTAAAATGTTCAAATTTTAAAAGACATTTATTTGACCTTTGTTAGGGAACAAAATTCAAGTAGATTCGTTGAATCATAGTAATACAAATGCAATATTTTCTTCAAGACGAGTATACTCGACATTATTCACAAAAAAATTTTTTCTCTCTGACGTGTATACTCGTACGTTTTTTAAGAGATTTTTATTTGTCTTTTCTCAGGGAATGAATTTTAGTAGATTAGTTGAATAATAATACAAATGCAATATTTTCTTTAAGACGAGTATTCTCGACATTATGTGCGTGTATACTCGTACGTTTTTTAAAAGATTTTTATTTGACTTTTCTCAGGGAAAGCAAAGACGAATGCGAATTTTTTCTTCAAGACAAGTATACTCGACATTAAGCAAAAATTGTTTCTCTCTGTCTCTCAACATAGCCAGTTAAGGGGTTCACATTAATTTTGTTATTTTGTACTGCCATCTATTAATGAAAATGTAACATGGACAATGAAGCTATCAATTGGCTATGTCCCAAGTTGACAAAGGTTATTTTTAAGAATTTTTATCAAATTATTTTGGATTTCATTAAAAAAATCAACAAATATACTTAGACGGTCTATCGATGCTTTTAAGAGCTTGAGAACTTAAATTTAATTCCGTTTTATTATAATCTGTTAGAGAATTTCATTGTAATGAGTTTTTAAATATGATTTCTATAGTTGAACGATAGGCCAACAAGTTGAGAACCAGAACTATTTGCCATATCAGCGATATCCTCAATACTTCCCGCTACAGTAGCTTTATTCTCCTCGGTACATACAATTCTTTTCTTTTATCGCTTAGAATCAAAAGTGTCTTCCTATAGACGAGGCTCTCTCTCTCTCTCTCTCTCAAAGGATTCTTTGAGATTCTCTCTGGAAGTTTATCTCATGAATTTTAAAATTAAAAATATTGTCGTGATGAAATTTGTTTGACTTCTACACTATTTACACATTAGTATTCATGCTACGCTCAAGAGCTGCTATGAATCCCTATCTCCTATTCGCCAAGAAAAGCAACTCATTTCTGAATTAAGTACCGACTAGTTGTAAAAAGTAACGCATGGTAAATCCGACATAAAAACATCATTGTCAAAACACTGTGTGCTGTCACAGACTGTAATCAAGTGAGTATTGACAGTTGAACAGTGCCTCGTCTATGATGATTTCAGTAGCCTTCACATCTTAGTTCAAAAATACCATTTTTGCAAAAAAAGTTTGTTAATATTGGAAACACGTGCATAATGGAATTATTAATTAATTACACTTTTTAACGACCATCCCAGACCATAAACGCTGGGGATTTCTCAGGGATGTCAACAGAAATTTCATTGATAATTATGTGGCCATAACCAATACTCATAAGTACATATATACAACATAACATAATTGGTTATCCCAACCCTTGAAACAGGTTTACGACCTAGCTTCTCACACCACTTATGTTGTGTGTGTTAATTTTATACATGAGTGGCGCGGAACTTACAGTTTTTAGGTGATCCCGAAGACAGATTTTTGAAAAACTTTTCATTTCAAAATTATTTACTCTCAGAGTTTTTGAGAGAAATCTGCTGAGAGGAAGTCGCCGGAGAAATATTTTTTCATATTTCGTTTTGTTAAAGATGCCTGATCTGGTGTCGGAACTCGTAATTACCTCAGTTAATTTGGATATTTCCCGAACGTTTTAAGGGTATGCTCAATCTCGTTGGCAGTAGGAGGGTACATGCAATATTACTAGACACTGTTGGCAATGTATGGGCAAGAAGAGGAGGACTCACTTCAGTCCTGACGTCGCGTGACCATAATGCATAGCGTTTATTACGGGCCACTGTTCTTTAGGTAGGCAAACGGAAAAGATTGACATGCCGACAACTGACTTTTGCAGGGTTTGCTCTTGCCGTAAAAAGATTGGAGTTATTGACCTCTAGCTTTCTGGCATATTTATTCGATTGTTGCAATATCAATATTTATGTTGGACACGAGTTGGTTGGTCGGATATCGAAAGAATTCAATTGTAATTGGAATTTGAACTGGAACGATCCACTGGAGGCCAATATTCGCCATTAACACCATACGGTAGATTTATTAAAAAAAACAGTAAAAAAACTGGACAGCGCAACTGATTCTTGACAGGAAACCTAATATGTCCCTATGTTCTCCTTTCGTAATTTCGTAAAGGCTCTTCTACTAATCGCCGTAGTCTAGTAGGTAGTGTGTTGGCTTATAAGACGAAAGGCCAGGGTTCGAATCCCCGGTCAGACATCAAAAACGAAATATGAAAAATATTTCTTCGGCGGCTTCCTCTCAGCTGATTTCTGGCAAAAACTCTGAGAGTAAATAAAATTGACATGACAAGTTTCTCAAAAATCTGTCGTTCGGAGTCGACTTTAAACTGTAGGTCCCGCCACTCATGTATAAAATTAACACACACAACATAAGTGGTGTGAGAAGCTAGGCCGTAATCCTGACTGAAGAGTTGTAATGATCAATTATGTATGTATGTATGTATGTCTTCTACTAATCTAACCTAAAGCAGTTTTCGGGTAAGTCGACGATCTGAATCTGTGCCTAGTAAGTGATACAATAGGACTCTGGACTATGTCTCTAAAGCACCCTGCGGATCCATCTTCTTCAGCTATTTCTTCGCAGTTATACTGAAGTGACAAAAGAGGTGTAGAAGATGATCAAAATCTTTCCGACCAGCCAGCATTTCATAAGACAAATAGGATTTCATCAGCCTGAATGACAAGCGGCTATTTGCTCTCATGTTCGGGATTTCGATATAAAAATTCCTCGCTTATAAGCATTATTCTGCAAGCATTTTTAAAAGTGCTTATATCCGGAGAATACTGTACTTTATTCTGTTTCAGTCTTTACTTTTCATCTAGGTTCATCTTTGAAACCTTATACAAAATACTCATCATGATGAACACTCTGATAGTGGCTGAGTATTATTCACGATACAAATATCAACACAAATCTGAATCCGATGACCTTCAGGCCAGATTTGATAATCTTTTACAAATAAATTTCGCTTAAAGTTTAAACAATTCTTAGTTAGGCTAACGATTTAAGTCATTTATATGAATGTTATTCGAAAACATTCTGGGCTAGGGTAGGATTCTTAAAAAATTAAATTTTTTAATTGTGTTGCTTATTAAATTTTAAGTTTTAACTCAGGATTTTAGTTGATAATAAAACCAAGATCTTATTAATTCAATACTGATTCATGAATTTTCCAAAAAAAAAAAGATTTGTTTTCATTGTGTTTAATTGCTTTACAAGAATTTTTCCCATTTTAGTTTAATAAACTTTTATTATAATTTAATATAACTTTTGCTTTTTAATTTTTCTCACTTTAATTCATTTTTACATAAAAAAAATTAAAATTTTTGATTTTAATTACAATTTAAAACAAATTCTTTTGTTGTTCTTGTTGTTGTTGTTGTTTTTTTTTTCCATTAAAGTCGATGTGTTACATGATATCATTTCATTTTGTTTGAGTTTTTTTTTTGCTTTTGTTGTTATTTGTCATTTACATACATTATAAACCAAAAACAAAACAAAAAACACGTCCTTTATATGATTTCACTTTAAATTGTTAAACATATGAACACACACACGCGAACACACATACGTAAAGGCTCTGGCAAATAATCCAGAGGCATTAGAAAACGCGTAACCGTTACGACGATGGTACACGAGTGATGTCAACATTTCCGGCAACATTTCCGTTTTCAATGACACACACACACCAGCTATCAAAATATGATTATTTTTATACACTCTACTGGCCTACAAAAACACAAACACTCTCGAATGCTTATTTCAAAATTATGAAACAAAAAAGTGGATGCCTTTCGGGTTGTGTGCCTGTCATTCAATGATGCTTCCGAATTGTTTGGCAATTTAAGACATGATGGTTCAAAAGTTTAACGGCAACTGAATGTGAAAATACGAAATGAACTCAATATGAAGGTCCTTTCTTTTAACTCTTTATTGCACGCACACCGAATAACGAAAGACCGACCGAACGACCGACCAACCGATAGAAGTCGTACGAAAAACGAACGAATCCTGATTTTATATGAGTCAAACAAAATTTTGATTTTAATTTTCTCTTGTCCTTCTAACAGAAAATGCGTTACTTCTTTAATGTGTGTGTGTGTTGGTTAGGTTTTTTCATTCTTTTTTGAATTCCGATTCATTCGTTATTTTGCGTACAAATCACTGCTATGGCACTACAATACTGAACTGTTTTGAAATCCTGTAGAATCCTTTAGTGTTGTTGCAAAGTGTTGCTAACTATACAACAGCCAGCGCAAGTACGAAAACAAAACAACAACAAAAAAAAAGATGATGTTGGCAACATATAAGAAATAATTTCACATCGTTGTATTGTCCTCATCTCCATCAACATCATCATCATCATCATCATCATCATCATCATTGTCGTACCATTATCGTCAACATCAGCACCTATTGCTACTGTAGGAGACAATCGTCTACCAACACTATAGCCACCACCAAAACATTTATTGTGAAACATTCGTGCGTAAAGGCAACATCGTAAGCGAACTGATTTGTCTTTTTCTTACATTTATTTTTGTTGTTTCTTTTTTTTTTGTTTTTGTTTTTATTTTTTCTCACTCAAATAAACATGTTGACACAGTTTTCATGTTGTATTGAATTTAGCATCCTTTAGCCAAAAACATTAACATACACAGACACTTAATTTTATGTGTGTTACCGTTATACGATTTCCTAAATAATTATTCTCTCATACTCTCAATTGTTCGCACACAGCAGTAGCAACAATAAGAACTAAACGACAAGAGCAAGAGAACTAAAACGAGTCTCGTTTGCCTCTTTGGCAACCATTGAATGTTGCACAACATGTTGCTCATAGAAATTATGTTTAGCTTCATGGGTTTGCAGTAAAAATATCCCGAATAATTGTTGAGTTTTTTAAGTGGGGTTAGAGTACATACTTAAAGGATATTATAACAGTTAGATAATAAATAATTCGCTACTGCTAATGACATCTAACGGTTTTAATGGAAACTGAAAAGTTTTTATAACAGATAGATAAACAAAATTAGAATTTTATAGCGAATGTGCTCTTCTACAATACTTTTGAGGCCAACACATGAACCCAAATGAAAGTGTTATACAAGCAAAACTGTCATACTAATAAAAAGGATTTTTATATTATCCTTACGTCTATACACACTAAGAAACAACACCAAGAGAGGGGTTGTTGAATATGTATTGACATTTGAAATGCTTTATAAATCCAACTGGGATTTGAAGGACAATGAGAAAAAAATGTTTTTTTTTAATAAAAGTTCAGACGTAAAGGAAAGATTTTTACCATAGTCTCACCGCTTACAAAATTGTCGAAAATAGAACAAATTTTTTTACATCTACCGTAACGGTAATAAAAACCAATATTTCAGTCATAAAATAGTATTAAAAAAATGCAGGCTTAACAAATAAGTTTTCAATTTTATTGAAGTCCATATAGCATGGAAGCGTAAATATTCTCTGAATCACTTTGTTTTCAAATGTGATTCTCCTTCTATCAATTTGTCTTATAAACACCAAAAAATTGATGACGACAACATGGAAATTTTAAGAGCATCATTCTGAACTCAAAGCTTAAGTTGTCATTCAGTATTGAACACCGTAAGACAGAGATGCATACATACATAACTACATACATAGAAGTATACATACATCGGCACAACCCTTCAGTCGAGATTACCTAGCTTCTCACGCCACTTATATTGTGTGTGTTAATTTTATTCATAAGTAGTAGGGGCCTACAAATTAAAGTCGACTATGGACGACAGAAGTCGCCGTAGTCTAGTGGGTAGTGTGTTGGCTTATTAGACGAAAGGCCAGGGTTCGAATCCCCGGTCAGACATCAAAAACGAGATATGAAAAAAATATTTCTTCGGCGGCTTCCTCTCAGCAGATTTCTGGCAAAAACTCTGAGAGTAAATAAAATTGCCATGAAAAGTTTCTCAAAAATCTGTCGTTCGGAGTCGACTTTAAACTGTAGGTCCCACCACTCACGTATAAAATTAACACACACAACATAAGTGGTGTGAGAAGCTAGGCCCCGTAATCCTGACTGAAGGGTTGTAATGGCCAATTATGTATGTATGTATGTATGGACGACAGATTTTTGAGAAACATTTTCATGGCAAGGAACTTTTCTGAGAGAAAGTTGCCGAAGAAATTTGAACCGTTTCTGCAAGTCTAATAAGCCAACACACTACTACGGGTGCCCACAGGCTAAACTGAAGACGGTACTTCTAGTGCCAAACATCTTAGTGAAAGCGATACGAACATTCACATTGGTTGGACTTGATATCGGCACGGAAATCGAAAATATGGTCATAAAAAGAATGTCGATGTCTGTCAAGAATGAAACTGACAACGCTCATGTGTAATAGAATCGCTTATGAATGCGGATAAATTGAAAATCTCGAATATAGCGAACATTGAATATAATGTTCTTTGGCGTGCTCTCTTCCAGTTTTTTAGTACCTCATACCGTGCCGATATTTTTCCATTTCGCTGTAAGTTTTATACTAATAACCTTTACAACTACCGATCAACAATATGTTCCACACTTCTCAAGCTTATGGAAAGCATTATAAACCACCATCTTGTAAGACACATAAAGTCCAAAAAGCTGATCAGCGACAGGCAGCACGGTTTCCATACATCCCGTTGGTAGCTTTTGGTGTTGGTAGTAATTCCTATCGATTTACATCAAGTTTTCTCAGGGATCAGACGAATTTGGGTTAAACTCCGGGGTGCCGAAAGATTCTGAATTAAATCCAGCTCTATTTTGTTATTTTTATTAATGATCTTTTTTATTTAGCTTCTAATACTATCTGATCCTTTGTAGATGATAGCCATCTTTAACAATCATATTCTCTCCTAGTGGGTTCTTACGAATAGAGTTGATTTTAGTGCGCAAAAGACCAAGTGTTGTTTATTGATATATAAGCACAGCAATAATATCGCCTCATCTGTAGTTCTGGATGGTGTAAGTATTAGTGAGATAGACGATCTTGTTGCACTGGTTATGAAAAGTCAGTGATAGGTTTTAAGTATCGAAAGCAGCATTCAAGTGCCTTAAGTTTTCAAGACGATAGAAGAAATACTTCCTTTCATCTCATCTCCTCGAAGTTGTTTTTAAGACTTTTCCATGCGATCGAAAGGAGTGACCAAAGATGCTCATTAATGAGGGTAGGGTATCGAACTCTATTGATTCATTGGAATATCGTCAGTACTACGGATGTTGTTGTAGCGAGATAAGGAGACTTGTTTCCGAAAATTGTATATTCTTACGTAACATTTGTCCTTCTCGCAGAGCGCATCCTTTTATGGTCGTCGATTGGCCAGAAGATCGCATACTAAGTGGAACATCTCTCCTGCAGAGGTCTCTCCTATCACTTGAAATATAAAAATAATCAAATTTAATGTTCTTAATTCCAACATAATTCACTGCATGAGCAGGGGCCATCACCTGAGTGTTGGTTTTACAAAAAAATTTGAATAATAAGAGCGTTGAAAATGTTCAGAGGAAAAGTTTGTTAGTTATTACAACTTGTAAGAGCTACAAGGGTCATAAATGTGCCAAAAATATTTGAAATTTTGGAATAACTTGGAATAACTTACTGCATGTGACTGCATGATATGATCTAACTAACTAGGTTGACGTTGAAGAAATCTTCACAGACAGCATCTTCAAAGTTTAACTGAATAATTGATGATTAATTGTTAACAGCCTTCATCGCTATCATGGTCAATTCATTTTCATGCTTAGTTCAGGACCAAATTATTGAACGAAATGCAGCATATTTGAACTGAACACCAAAGGTGTATAATTTTTTTACTACACCCTATAATTTCCTTCTGTGGATTGGACTACATACATACATACATAATTGGCCATTACAATCCTTCAGTCAGAATTACGGCCTAGCTTCTCACACCACTTATGTTGTGTGTGATAATTTTAGACATGAGTGGCGGGACCTACAGTTTAAAGTCGACTTCGAATGACAGATTTTTGAGAAACTTTTCATGGCAATTTTATTTACTCTCAGAGTTTTTGCTAGAAATCTGCTGAGAAATATTTTTTCATATTTCGTTTTGATGTCTGACCGGGGATTTGAACCCTGGCCTTTCGTCTAATAAGCCAACACACTACCTACTAGATCACGGCGGCCTGGATTGGACTATGTAGACGAAAAAGATTAATTTTTTGTCTTTAATAATTTTACTCAAATATCCGTATGACTTGATTTGTCAAATTATTTTATAAAATTTGAGTACAATAACAAATTTGCCAAATAAAAATAATAAAAAAAACAAAAAAGTTTAAATAATTATTTGTTATTAGTGCTTATACAGGGTGTCATGTAGACATGTTATCGAATAATTGTAAATAAAATCAACAAATAAAAATGGGCGAAAACAAAAACAACAACAACAACAACAACTCCATTGATACCATTCTATCATTCCCCCGTGTGGACAATCATGGTTCAAACCGATTTATGTGCCATTTACCAACATACCGTTGCTTTGCAGCCACGTCTCCTTCCCAACATGGCCGTGGCCAAATAGGAATGTAAACACTTTCGTGGTGTTTACATACATTATGCCACAAATATGTATTTCCATTGAAATATGAGAGATTTAGAAATTCCAACAAAAAAAAAATCAAAAAAAAAACCTGAAAAATAAAAGTTAAAATAGATTTAAGTAACGAACGTATAGTAGTAGTGGCTATAAAATGAGTACAAAAAAAATGCACACACACATAAGAACAATTGGTTAAATAGTCAGTGAGTGCATTAGATGACGATGACGATGCATGTTCATGCATGCAAATTGCGAATTTATGCAACATTTGGAAAAAGTTGAGCTTTTGCATTTGAAATTTCAAATTGGTGTTGTGTACCTCCAACAGATTCACGCCCGTACCCCTACCCCTGATCGTCTATTAGCGATAACAGTGCAGCGATAACAAACAAATGAACGTTGAACATTGAAACACACACCACACCGAAAATCAGTATTAAAAATGATTTTGATTTTGATTTTGATTTTGTATTTTAAACAATGACCAAACGAATGAATACATACGTATATGAATGAATGAATGAATAGAATGTATGAATGAATGAATGAATGAATGAATGATTTTAAAATTCATAAAATGTACTCAAATAGAAATGAGATTACGAATCACAAGCACTCACTGCCTACATCACACTAATGCCATCGCCTCATCACAAAACTGAAAGTTTGAAATTAAAATGAATTGCCACAAATGCTGTTAAAGAGACAGAGAGAGAGAGAGAGAGAGAGAGGGTGGGACTCGAAAGGAAGGAGGATAGACACAAATGTACAATATTTATGGTTTTAGAATTTATTTAAAATATTTTCCCAAATTTTGTTTTTTTCTTTCCTTTTTTTCATTACGTTTTAAACATTTCTATTCTCCAATGTCTGTGGATGGGAATTATGTGAAAGGGCACGTTTTAAAATTTTTTCTTTTAATTAATGCAACGAAAACCAAGTACTTAATCTTCTCAAAAAATAACAATAAAAACGCAATGCCATGCAATTAGAACTTCTACAGATCATGTAAGAGAATTATGCGTGTAGACATTGGATTATTAAGATCTCAAGATCTCCAACCAATTAGCAAAATTCAAAAATCTGGCGCGTAATCTTGGGCATACCGGCCATGCAGGCAGTATAGGCAGCATTTAGAATCAAGATGGAGTGGTTAAAAAGGCTGCACGGTTGTGAAACTCGAATAGTTTCGGCACCAATGGTGTTGTAACTAACTTGGAACCCAAACGAAAGCAAATCAAACACAAGAATAGAAGTGGATCGATCATACTGCCGGGAGAAAACTCTTTAAAAATTACTTAAAAATTCTCACAACTAAGATGCTATACTCGAAAATTCATTGGAAGCAATATGCTTCCTTTGTGCAAGCAATAAGCCACCAAGAAATAAAAGCAACAAATGTTGAAGGAGTAGTAATCTGCACAATAATAACAATCTTAAGAAGACTCAGGAGATTGCCGTGCATTATGTTGGAATTAGGAAAATAATTTAATAGAAGGCGGACAGAGAGAGCCGTGTTTGTGGACATTAGATTTGAATCTTTTTAAATTTGAGGTGACAGGAAAGACTTCTGAAGGAAGGGTGTACGAATAGTCCGGCTAAAGATCGATATCTGTTTGTAATGCACTGGCCAATCGAACACAAATGAATATGCTCTGGGAGTGTGCTGCGTAAGAATACACGATTTGTGGAACCAAATCTCTTTATCTCTCTAGAGCAGAACACAAATCATATTGCGACAATACTCCAATAAATCAATAGAGTTCGATACCCTACCGTCATTAATGAGCACATCCACTCTCTACTGTATGAGGCTCAAAGAGCGTCCGTCGATCAAAAATTAGCACTCTTATAGGTGTAAAGTATGAGTATTCCAATAAAATCAGGTCTTTAACATCACTTAACATAACATGGTGCATGGTGTTAAGAAATATTGGTTTCACCAAAAAAAAAAAACGAGCGTGTAACAAATCGCAGCTGCAGAGGGCCTTACAATAAAATTTCACTTTATGAATACAGAAAACGTTTTGTGAACGTATTCTCAACTGAAATCGGTTCAAATTTTAATAATTTCCAACCACAATAATCAATAATAACAGATTTTTATTACAGTTACTGAGACGGTGAATTGAATATGAATTCACCGCCGTTAGTTACAAATACGTGGAATTCTTAAACCAATCGAAGAAAAACTCTCCCAGAGCATCATACAATAATTCCAGTTTAAAAAATGACAAAACTTGTCTCAGAATAATTATAAAGAAGCGCGGCAAAGGAGTAATTTCGAATACATCCTGTATGACATGGATATTGAGCAAAAGATTCGGATACAAATCCAACTCATGAAGCAGTTCCTTTTCAAAAAGGGAAATACAACCCAAATAACAATTGCCGGGTAAATAGGATTCAACTTGATATGTCATAAGATCAGATTCCTTCTGATTAGTTTTCGTACTGAGACGTGCAGTTGTCTTCCATAGCATTTCCGGTCGCACAACCAAATAAAAATGCAATTTATCGGCCATGAAAAAGAAACGATGAATATCCTTTAAAGATGGTTCCAGTGTTTGATTAATGGTTTCTATGAGTGTCAGTATATCAGAAATAGTAAATGAAGCATTCTCCTCCACTTCTGGATCAGTTTGTATGCTGCTGTCTTGCTGTTTTATGATTTCGCTTTTCTCTTGATTGTCTAGATAATCGCCCGCAGAACTTATGTTCGATTTACTGTTGGTTATGGGCTTCAGTTCTGATTCCACAGATTTCTTATTCATAAGTGTACAGCATTTCTTATTCAAAGCATTGACCAGACTCTTTATGGTTTCTGTTTGTAGGACTACCGTTTTCAAATCCAAATAACGTGAACCAAAAACAATACAATACTTGACAAAGGCTTTGCTTGACTTGAGACGCGACAATTCCTTATGGGTTATGGTTGTCATGCCCAAATGTCCGCCTTCATGACGTTGTATGACATGCAATTTATATAAATTGGAATGTCGGCTGGCTGGCGTTATCATTAGTAAAATATCTTGTGGCTTTGCGTCCCCTCTCAATTTGCTTATGATGCGATCCAATACGGTCTCAATGGTTCGAAAAGAATTACGACTTCTATCTGCAATTGGTTTTCGTTGAACCGTATCGACTTCATCTGCTTGAAAATCGATTAAATGTTTGCTGACAATCGGTGCAACATTTTGTACGACATTGCGCACCGTTCGGGTTCGATAAAGTACTCGTTTGGTATTTAGGCCGGGCATTTAAATACCAATTTATTGTCTATTAACTGGACTGTTGTTTTGAAGTTTTAAAAGAATTTTTCTTTCTGTTTTTTTTTCTTTTCCTTATTGAAACAAATTTCAGAGAAACAAAGTCGATTTCCTATGAATTTTTAATTTCAATGGTGTATGGAAGCATTGCGATTATAAATTAATGGGGTCATCATCACTAATAATAATCGAAATCGTAGTGTTTTTTGTATGTATTCCCTTAACACTTGAAACAACAATTCTTATCCTCTGAATATGCAAATAATCGGAATGTAGAAGATAATTTTAATTTTTGTTAAGCAACCATTTGTCAGATAACATTGCCGCCTTGTTATTGTTTGATGTCGATTCTAGAGGAGTTACTTGAGATCTCAACCCACACTTAAAAAAAGTTCTGTTCCATAGCTACAGGTCGTAAGGGGGGAGTGTCCATACTGCTGAGGGAATATGTTTCCAGAGCAAGAGTATTATATAGACAGTATTATCGATCCATTGCAATATCTGGGCATTTTAAAACAAATTGTAAAGTATCGATAAGTTAAATATATTGGACAGGACAACGATCCTAAGCAGGTCCTGAAGGTGCAGCTTATCCATAATTAAAACTACTCAAAACACTGGCACATGCCCTGATCTGAACATTATTGAGAATATTTGGCAAAAACTCGTCCGTAATCACTATAAATCTAGTATCAGAACAGTAAAGCAGCTAACATAAGGAATTAAGCGAGAATGGAGCAACAAAACCCCGAAATTTTATGCCCATCTCGTGCCGTTAAAGTGGAAAAATCGTTATTTGAATAATCTCATACCTAGTGTCAATTTATACATTTGAACCACTGTAAATGATTGATCATTACTCTTTATTGATCTATTCATTACACTGATTCTCGAATAAAATATTTGTAAGGCCATCGTATTTGCATACATACATACAGTGCTGTTCAAAAAATTACAACACTAATAAAAATAAAAATAAAATGTTTTTTATTTACACATCACTGTCGAATATTATTCTTTCTCTCATTTACTCCAAAATGCACCTCAAAAACGATAAAACATTGTGGTTCTTGCATTATGTTAAGGGCGTGAGTTATTTTCCGATTACAGTGTTGCAACTATACCTCGGTAATGGATAAGATAATTTACGTTGATATCCTATGATAAGAAAGAAAGAAAAAATGCCGCTAATATAGATCCTTCAACAGGCAAATGACTCAGAGAATAAGATATCTTTCATGGCACGCGCAGTCACCTGACCTCAATACTATTGAGAACCTACGGGCGGACATAAAGGAGGGTGTATCTCAAATACCTAAGTAATGTAAGTCGCCATAGTCTAGTAGGTAGTATGTTGGCTTAGAGTATAGAGTGTAGAGCTATAGAGTATAACGCATTTGCATCAAAAATTGACAACACCGTAAAGAGCAAATAGTAACGACGACAACGAGCCTAATATTCAAATGCTTCCAGGCATTTTAAATTTAGAAAACTTTGATTGTTACCATCAAAACTAAATTTATTTGAAAATGCTGGGAACCGAAATATCTACTGACCTACTAACTACCATAATACCAACACATTGGGTTCTTTGTGATCAGTAACGGACTTACACATCTTGTTATCGGTTTATAATTTTTCCCAATTTTCAAACATTTTCAAAACAAAAATTTTTTTTAAATGCTTTTAATAAAAACAAAAAAAAAATCAAGAAAAACAAAAAAAAGGAGACACAACAACTTAAATTAAACCCGTGAAAATGAAACCGAAGTAGTTTCATTAAATCCGATCTGAAGTCATTTGAAACTGCTTTCCCATCGCTATGATTCCATTCAGCCATAGTAGACGGCTGGATAGGCATAACCATAAGCAGGATATGCACTGTAAAAGACTTGTGGATTCGGTCCAGGAACAGGATTAGGTTCGGGTGAAGCAACTGGTGAAGGAGCAGCCATGGCTACAGCCAACAGGGCAGCAAACAACAAGACGAACTAAAAATAGATAAAAAAGAAATATTCTTATTAATCTTCTTCTTACTGTATAATTCCGTCAATTGCTAACAATTTTAAACATTTTGTTGAATTAAATTTTAAATATGTAAGCCTGACAACGTGAAATGCAGAAATGTTTGTTGTTCTCAACTTTTTCCGCCTATTTATACAGCGGAAACTCAAGAAATCAATCAAATGATGACTGCATGCGTAATACAGACAATAAACAAATAAATATGATGTGTGATATCATCATGCAATCAATACTTCTTGAGTTGCTAAAAAAAAAAAGAAAAGATTTTCTAAATTTAAATTCATGTCATAAACAACACAAGCCCAATCGGCCATATACACCCTTTTTTATGACGTTTTCAAACGGCTTTAAACAGTTTCAATAGAATATTCTATGCACTCTCTCGCATTTTACTTAGGAATGATCCTTCATCTATCCCCGTACGTACTTATCCATTAACCATGCATTACAAAAGTATTCTTACGATTATTTATTATACTCTACGCCACATTTGTAATCCACATTGTTTGTACTAGATATTCTTATTACCAATACCAGTTCGTAGGTAGAAAATAAGGCTTTCCTTATTTTATCTCAAACCTATGATCTCTATGGTTGAGCGGTTCTGCTACACTCTGGCCACTCAGTGGATTACACTTAAGGGATTTAACGTTGATATTTTTTACGGCTTTCCTCGATATATGCTCAACCGAATGCCATTTTCAGATATTAATTTTACTATACATAGGCTATGTATGCTATGCTATGTTTGATCAATGAATTCGAATTCGTATTCCGCTGAATGCTTGGATTGTTCATACTCCATATTGTGCACTTATAGAGCAAGTCCGACTTAACATTGGAGTTGAATATACGCAGCTTATTGTTACGTTTAATCCGAGTTTATCTCTAAACATAGTTCTAGACCCTAGATGACTGCCATTACTTTACCGGTTTCGTATTTATTTCTAGAGCAAACTGGTTGACTTTGTGCTGCATGTTAGAAAGCTGAGGGGCCAGAAGACCTCTAATTACCGTTTTATAGGCTAATGACCTCATCATAATTATGTCGAACACAATATTGAAAAGAAGAGGCGTCAGGACATATCCATGCCTATTGCCATCATGTAATTAACTCTTCTATCAGTTTAGACACTCGTGTAAAGCTTCGTACATGGTCTTTATTAAACCAACTAACTTTGAAGGTACACCTTTACGTCTTCGTAATGCCCATATTGTCTTGTGGTCAAGGAGTCCCTATGTTTTTGCCAAATATGTTCTTTATGTTCCAGGTGCAACCCAATGTATCATACTCCGCTATAACTAACAGGTAGTAAAATTTTAACGACAAGCTTACGATAAAAATGTCTCCACTAAGCTATGAAAGCTTTAAGCGTATGATTAATGAAGTGTGTTGCTTAAGATTAGTTTGATGAAACACTGTCATAAGGTCCCTACAATAAGGAACGCCTTAACTGGCATCAACTTTCGACCTAATTACTGTAGAGTCTATGCATCAAATTTCTTCTTGCTTTCAAACTGACTCAAGTGGTTCCAAAGTGCACATATTTGAACACCACGTGGTGGTCCAACAGTACTTATATGATATGAATTGTTTAAAATAAAATTATGGATGCTTAGGATAAATTAAACAGGTCGTTTTTAATTGAGAAATACTTTAAAAATAATAACAGTTTAGTGTAGCTTATCATGAGATCATACCTGAATCTTTTTAACGTGTCTCACTTTCATTCTGTTTTATATTCCAGTCAGTAAATCAATCGAAATCCAAAACTTACTACAATAATGCTGATTTAATTCATCTTTTAACAGTTAACGAATAATACGGATAAAGTGTTGACATTAACAAACAACCTTGTATTCTCGACAAGAAAACTTTAAAAGACTGCTTTCACTATCGATAAACGATTGGTATAGAGAAATATACTCGCACAATCCAAATAAATACTATTTTGGGAATATCAAAAATATAACTGTATATGTATTACAAAAAGGACGAAAATCACTCATTATGAAAGTTCTTACTTTCTTATCAAAGAGATTAGAACCTTCGACCAGATGAAATACTTGGGTGCTATCTGGGATAGAAAATTGAAATGGAGATAGCATCTGGATGATAGGGCAGCAGAGGTCTATAGTACTGGTCCATATGTAGGAGAGCTATAAGTACTAAATGGATTCTCACTTCAAGACTGACACACTGGCTTTATAGGAGTGTAATTAGAACAGTTTTAACAGTAGTCTTGTGTACATTGATGGAGAGGAATAATTCAAAGGATTCAACAAATTTGTTGTTTAGAGATAAGCCGTGAGATGAGAACATGGCCCATAAGGGCATTGGAAATGATATTCTTTAACCAACCGATAGAGATACGGGTTCGATATAAGGCACCACTTACTTCATATCATCTTCAGGCTTTGGGCCTGAGCCACAAATCGTAGCACCACAATATAGTTAAGATACTGGTCGGAAATTTCGCTTGTCGCACAGCTATCGGACAGAATGCTGAAAATATTAATAACAACCAATTGCATAACTTTAATACCAACCTGACTTTCTTGATCAAACGACTCCAGGATGCCAAAATGTGTAATCCACAAATACCAGTGGGGACTTATTACTACACGGATGACTCCAAGCATGGAAATAGGACGCAACTAGGGATCTATATAGGAGAACTAGAAAATTTGCCTCCGGCTACCGGATCATAATACGGTACGAAGTAAGATCTGGGCTATCATATGGTCAGCTTGATGGAGAAGGATTTAAATATCTTTACGGATAGTCAAATGACAATAACATCTAGCAATACGAGATCAATGATCAACCTGGAGTGGCGATTAGCATTATTCCAGGCACGGAACGGTATGCATTATATGGATTTCTTGTCATCATAGATTGATTGGAAATGAAGAATCGAGTATCCTGGCTATTAGACCCCGGGGTATTACATACCATAAACTTAGATAACTCAATGCCTTTCAATGCATTAAAGACCAAGCTTGGGAAGTGGGCGAAGACGTTACATCGACTATTGTGGAATAATGAAACAGTAGAAATAATTACGAAAAAAATTTTGCAGAGATCCTAATAAGGATCAAAATAAATAGCACAGTAATAACCGTACTTACGGGACACACCGCTTTACATGTATACCTGAACCGTATTGGCGTGCTGAAAGTTATGAAAGAGAAGTAAGCTCGAGATCTTAGTTTTTTGTCCGTTTACCAGACATAACTGGAAGAAGTTAAGTAATTTTAAACAAGATATCGGCTTCTTATAGAAAGTAAGCTGGTATACATAATGGCAAACGCACAATAAGGCATGCATGAGACCCTTGGTTGGTCTCCTCTTGTTTAAGCTGCCTACGTACCTATCTGCAGGGATTTTACAGTGTTGGTTCCAGTTAAAATTTAAACAAGCTTTGGCATTTAGAGCCTATGGGTAGTCACAGCAAGATACATGGAATACCTCATAACGTCTCCAATAGAAGCTGCAACGGTAGAAGCGGAAACACGGTATATCGTTTGTTATGTCGGACGTTTGGGACACTTAGAAGAAGATTTCTTAGACACTCAGTATTTAGTGTCAAAACATATTTAGCTAAAGGCGATTTGAGAACTTACAGCTATACAGGGCTCTCGGGATAATTGAGAGATGCCGAACAGGACGCCATTACATGATGGAATTGGTGTTACAAGGGATCTTATAGGATCTAAGGAAGCAGTCCCCATTGAAGCGACTACCAGTTTATGTTTGACAGTCGTCACGTTTGACGAATGAAATCACCTCACGAAGAATTTGCTGATTCCGTTAAAACTTATTGTTTGCAAGAGACAAAACAAAGGATTAAGAGGGTTAGGGGATTTCAAAAAGTCTGTCTTTATCAGAATCTCCGTCTCCCATCAGGACGACTTTAAATTCATTAAGGAACGAATTTTCAAAATCTTAATTTAGTTTTGAAGCAAGTAAACGGTGTAAAAAGAAATAAAAAAATGTATGACCATTAGACAAATAGTTTTTGTTATCCAGCCAACCTATCAATAATTGTTTGTCAAATTGTTGTAGAAAATGTTTAATTAACAGAACCAAAAACAAAAAAACAATAAACAATACAAACAAAAATCTTAAAATTCTCATTACTATGTGTAATTCCGTTTTTTATTTTATTTTTTATTCTTATTTATGTATTCTTTTGACTCAATGAGTGTTTTAATTACAGATTCAAACCACGTGCAGTTTATTTTTATTCTGCCTAAAGCCGATATCGATACCGATGACAGTACGTAAAGCATTATAATCGTAATCGTAATTTTTAATTTTTATTTATTTTTCTTGTTTTCTTTTTTTTTTTTTTGTTTTTGTTTTGTTTTTCAATTCTTTTCGAAAATAATTTATTGAAGGGAATGTATGATGAAATAAAAGTGAGAGTGAATATTTAAAAAGATTAAGAAAATTTAATATTCTGGATATGGTTTCCATCCAGACCAAAACAATAAACAAAATTAAATTGGGAATTTCAATGGAATAAAACAGAAACTAATTGAATACAAAATGTTTTGTATTTGATTTTTATTTATTATTTATCAAAGTATTTAAGTATCAAATTAATATGTTTTCTAATAAATAATTAAAAATTATTTCAATTAGAAATTAACTGTGGGCGTGCCGTCAACCATTTGAAATTTTATTAAAGCTTTGCAACCTTTCACAACCACAATTAAAAGTTAATTTGGGCGATAAAATACGAAGGGTTATATATAACGGTTGATTAGAAAATTAGTTTTTTGATTAATTTTATTTACTTAACTTACTTAATTTTTCATTAAAAACCCTTAGCCAAGGTTTCGACCTAACTTATCCCACCACCCATGTTGTACGCATTAATTTTATGCAAGACTGGTGGGACCTACAGTTTAAAATTGATTCCGAATTACAGAAAAAGAAATATTTTTTCATATAAAGCTGACATTTGAACTTACGAACTTTCGCCGGGTAAACTAACATACTGTCTACTTCCACTTTTCATTAATTTTAAATAACATCGCTTAAAGTGTTAGTTGCACACATACATACATGTATGGGACACATACTGAAGTTTTAAAGTTTTTAAAAACTTAAGGAAATCAGGACATAAATGCCTCATAAATGCATCATCAATGTCAATTATTCTAACGTAACGTCTGACAGTCACTCTGCCATCCGCAGATATGTATATTAGCAAGGTATAGCTTTCTAGCCGCTAGTGAGGCCAGAACCTTTCAATGGAGTAGGAATAAATATTTGGAAGGGTAAACCCGTCTCCTCCTCCTCCGGTTTGAGTAATGCATCAGACTATTGGTAAGTAACCCGAGAATTGTAATTGACATTTTAATGAACATTGATTGTAGACGCAAAGAATAGTAGTTTTAGAAAACGGAACGATTAAAGTCCGATATGTTGACTACGTAATGAACAGAAAGAATCTACCGAACTACTATTTGCAATCTGCATGACGCTAATGTATCTCAGAAGAAAACACCAGTGCGTTTGTCTAGTGTGAGGCAGGAGGTCATTTTCACTGATGTTGAACTGCATTCTGATGTTCACCAGAGCAACAAGTTTGTGAGTGACAATACGTAGCAGCGTAGCAAATCGTCTGGTCGCTATACCTCAATATCCCTGCACACTACTTCTGTAACATACTGTTTTCCTCCATGTTTTTCACAAAAATCTTTGGATGCACAGAAACCATCAAAGACCGTTGTAAGACACTATCATATGTTTTTTTTATGAGTTTTAAATAATTTGAAATCATGATACGAGCTAATTGGCCCCTTATCAGATTTTAATCAGAATCAAATAGTTTCTACGCATCAATGCAATTTGATTGAAATCTAACACAACCTTGTGATGCAACTCTGAATTTGTATCTGTAATGTACTAAAAAATACTACTCTGTAGAAAGAAAGAAAAAACGGTATTTAAATCAAAAGATGAAAAACAAGAGTAAAATGCCAACAATTCTTTTTTTTTTTTTTTAAGAAAATGTAAAAATTTAAATAAAAATTAAAATGTTGTTTGATACCAAATTGAATTATTGTTGAAATAAGAAAATCAGGTAATGTGCTATAAAAGTGAGTTCTTGAATATTACAAACGACAACCAGTGTAAACGGTTCAGGTTCGGTGTAACATTTCAAAACTTGATATCGGTATACAATCCAAATGTCGTATTACTTTTTGGTTTTCGTCCTTCCAGAAAGTTAGTTTGGAACTTTTATGTAAAGGCTCATAATCTTTGCATTTCTTATACGTATGTGTCGTGTTTTGATCAAGCTGTGAAACCTATCTCAATTCACAGGAATCATCAGATCAGGGTAAGTTATACACACCACACCAGCATCTATGACATTTTTTATTTTCTTTGTTGAATATTAGTTTGTGTATCATTTGTGTATCATTTTCAAAAAAAAAAAAAAAATTNNCCTCAAGAACGACGCTAATATATTAGGTTCAAATTGATAAATCATTGCAATTGCATTCAATAAACAATTCATTCATAAGAAATATGGGGTCTTTCTTTAACGCATTCTTATCTTTAAATTTAAATAAAACAAAGTGTTTGTTTGAGGTATTGAAATTTTATATTGGTTTGAAAGACCCATTGATGTCATTATATTTGGAATAGAAAATTAAATTTGATATCGTAATTAAGAGCTGCGGCAACCCCTTCACCGTGGGATATCCATTATGTTTGCAATATATTATCATTTAATCGTTCGCCACGGCTTTTATGGGTAGATCTCGTCAAAAATGTCCAATTTTCCTAGACTATGGCTATTGGCTTTCAGGAGCGTTGTAGTTTGTGGTTTATTCACACCTGCAACTTAAGGAAACCCCACAACAAAAACACTAGCAGACACTGGAAATCATATGACGTTTGTGTCTATATCGTCCATTCAAACCAAATAATGTTGGTAATCATCAACCTGGACAACGTTGTTCTCGGTCTCAAAGAGTGATTTCTTCAGGTGGCCAGTGGCTCATATAGGGAGTGTTGCAACGTAAATATGTTTCGATAATGTACCTGAGAGAAGATAGACCGATCCTCCGTTAAAAACATCAGTTTGAAAACAATTTTTTCAAACGGGATGGGAACATATGATTTAAGTACATAGACAATGATTTTAAATGAGTTTAAAGACCAATATGTGTTGATAAAAAGTGTTAAGTGTTTTTACTCAGTCAGATAAATGATTCTGATTGACCCGAGTGCTAATATTCAAAGAGTTCTAAAGGTGTAAAAAGACAAATGTTTGTAGTAATGTGGTATGATTAACTGAGAATAAACATCTGTTATCTTAAAGCCTAACTCTTAAATCTTCGCTATCATTTGAACCATCCAATGTAAGCAATACCTCTCTACATACCCTTGGCTAGAGATTCGCCTGAACCTTTGATAAATGGGCTGAGGAGTTCTTATGAGTACTGACCTGGCACCAAGTGACCATTCAATTTCATTTACTTATGAAAATTAAAATTAAAGTGGTTAAAATGGTTGAGCATTACAAATGGAAAATTGGAACAAGTTTGCTTAAAGAAAGCGAACAATTGTATGTAAAACATATGTTATTATTTTCACTATACCTTACATACATATCTGTATCTATTACGGCATTTTACCCAAAGTTATGCACATATTATAGGCCATAGAGATTCAACTCCATTTATGTCGTTTAAATTTAAAAAACTGCGCAATTACCTAGGATTTTACTCGAATATAAAAATCAAATTATAAATTCAAAGCACAGATGAAGAATTAAACACAAGCGATCAGAAAAAAAAATGAAGCGAAAGAATGAATTTAAGTCTGATAAATTCTTTCAATATGAGAACAGAATTAAAACGGAACAAAAAACAAAACCAAAATAGTTAAAAATAAAAACAAATTGAAATTTAAAGAACTTCTATCAGTATAAATAGGCCAGGAATAGTGGGAATAGATATCAAAAGTAATTCATTCGCAAAAGCTAAAACAACTCAAAACAACTGTAAAAATGTTCAAATTCGTAAGTCTGGAATGGAATAAATATAAGAATTCAATTCTTAATTTCAATTAAATTTTTAGTTGTTTGTACTTATTGCTGCCTTGTTCGCTGTCAGCATGGCTTCACCCTCACCATTGCCTGTACCTGGCCCAGCTCCTAGACCAGTAGCCAGACCTGAACCAGCTCCTCAATTCTACACGCCTTATGCTTACAGTGGTGGCTATTATGCCTCTCCCTATGCCTACTACGGTTAAACGGAACACACAAATCGTAATTAAGCAGTAGTATGATGTGTATGCCACATTTTGAGGCACACAGCATCACTCTACTCAAGTTTTTGGAATTAAAGGAAAATGGCTACAATCTCTCTCACAATAATTGATGATTATGAAAATGACAATGGAATTGCACGCTGGCACTTGCAACTCAAAAAGAAAAAAATATGTTTTTGTTTCGCTTTTTATTAAAAAATCTTTTTTTATTCCCCTTTATTTTTTATTTTTTCTCACTTTTTAATTTTTGAATAAAAAAAATAAGAAAAAAAAACTAAAAACTGATTTTTAATTTTTCCAGCAACATGTGCAATAATTTTGCACTCAGTATTCAGCCATTCAGCGAACGTGAGGTTCCATGGTGTAATGGTTAGCACTCAGGACTCTGAATCCTGCGATCCGAGTTCAAATCTCGGTGGAACCTAAGAATCATCGAAATATTTTTTTTCTGTCACTTTATCTCCCTCTTAAAACTAATTTGGTTTGTTATGAGAAAAAGCTCTTTTAAATTGATTTCTTTATATACAGAACTGAATAACTGGTTGTTGTCTTCGATAGAGTAAAGCTTTATTCTAAAAATAGAATGAAAAGCTTTGTATTCATAGTTGCCAGATTAGGAATTTTTGTCAGTTAGGGAATGTTTCATGCTTTAAATGGGAGAAGATATCTTTCTTATGTAATCAATACCATATTTTAAAAATTTAGGATACCTTAGGAAAAAAAATACAGTATTTCCCACATATAAGCACAACGGATATAATAACTTCCCGCTTAGTCGCGGTGAAACTTATGCAATCTTGATTTTTGCAAAAGTACTGAAACTATTTCGATATAGAATATGTATGTATGTATACAAATAATTGTACGTCATATTTTAAATTTAATTCAAAAAAATTCGTTAATATACACCGTCTTCGTGATAGCTTTCATTCTAAAGTATGTTCTGTTCACTAGTTGTCTAGTTCGCGTGATGATAACTCTTTAGATTTCTTTTTATGGGGATATGTTAAGCCATTGTGTTCTGCTGATAAAACAGCAACTCTTGCACCATCGAAAGCCGATTCTGCACTCTTCAGAAGGCATAAACAACCGAGGCAACGCAATCTTAGATAGTTGATGCCTGATAGAAAACCTTCAATCCACCAATGTTCGCCTATCGTAATTTCTAAAGCTCCTATACTTTAGAACTTTTTTCAACTCAATTATCATTAGTGAGCGCCCGAAACCTAATTAAAAACCTACATTCCACAAAAAAGTATTTCACTTCAATAAAATTAGCCACACATTAAATAACCATTCAGTGCACATTCCAATGCATTTATTAACTTGTCCTTTAAAGTATATTCACATTCGTGTACTGGTTTATTTTACAACAAATTAAACATTTTCTATCGATGAAATTGAAGAATAGATATTCACGTTATAACCACCCTAGATAGCGTCCATTTATCTATTGTCACGTTGATGATTGTGATGGTACTTCATCATGATGTTTGAAAATTTCATAACAACCCATTATAGACCTGTGGAGCCTTGATGCACACACTCATACATACACATACGGAGAAATCCTTCAACTATGGTATCTACCCTTTTCGTCTACACCTTCTTGCATATACTTCCCCTTATAAATGTTACAGTTACACAGTTCTTAAACGTCTTATCTCTTGCTGTTACTTTTCATTGGTGTTTCTGATGAGAAGTGATTGGTCAAAGGTAGAGAGTGAGAAAGGGAGATGGTAATGTTTCAAAGACATAAGTTGCCTGCTTTCAATGTTCAAACATACAAACAACACAACTGTTACTCTTGACTTTGCGGTACCATATTTAAGTATGTAAGTTTGATAATAAGTGTTGTTGGTTCGTTTCAAACCACCACTTTAGACATCTACTGCAATACTAACGAGGAAAAATCAGAGAAAAGAAGAAATGCAGAAAAAGTTTGCATTAAGAGAAGATTTTGAGCAAAACAAAAACAAAAAGAAATTGTGGTATTCCCCATTAGTATGAGAGCGATTTCATAGAGATGCCAGGTCTATTTTTTCATTTGATTAATTTTAAATAACGGTTTAATGATTTGAATATCAGAGCGAAATTACGAACAAGTTGAAGAGGCTCATAATATCACTTGATAAGAATGATGATTGAATCATGTTTCAACTTGAAATAAGTAAATAATACGAGGGTCCTAATAAAGTTAAGAAAATACTTCATTTCAGCTCAATCACCAATTGTTATTCGTGATTGGACTGTATGTATACGCCTCAATCCTTACTTCCCCGAAGAAACATAAAAAATGCATTTATTTTTTGCTATCCCTATGGCAACACTGAATAAGTCGGCTATTTGAGAGGATGTTCATAGAGTCTATCAAACACCAACCATCACATCTCTAAAAGCAACGGGTAGAAACAAACATAAACGGTTTCTAACGGTAAATAGAATGGATGTTAAAGTGATATAAAAAGTGTGTGAAAAACAGAAGTATTTTTTAAATAAAATGATCAAAAAAACAAACGTAACGACAACACTCACTGTGATAAGAAAATAAAAATCTCAAGTAAAAATCAATTTTATTATGAATATGAATGATGCTACAAAAATAAAACAGAAAATAAAAATAAATTCAATTAAATATGAGTGAAGAAATCATGAAAACACAAAAATGCAATGAAAGAAAATGAGTGCAATAAATGAAATGCAATAAGAAAATGAAAAACAAATACAAACAATAAACTGCGAAAATCAGGGCAGACTGTGAAGAGAGGAGAAAATTGAAAAAAATGTGGTCACTTCACTAAATTGACTTTAAACAGAAGTCACTGACAGCAACAACAACAACAACTGAAATGTATGCACTTTGGCGACAACAGCAACAATAAGACGGGCAGCAGCGTAAACCAACAAAACAACCAACAACACCACCGATATACAACAGCTTCATGTTAATTTTTACACTCTACAACGACAACGACGACAACAATAACCACAGTATTACGTTTTCCCTATTTTAAATTTTTTATTCAAATGAAATCGCGTGCAAACTTTCAAACAAAAATAAGAGACAATCCGTAGACAATCGAAGAGAGTGCGAGATATAGAGTCGGCAACGGTAGGCGTAAGTGCATTTAGTTAAACAGCAAACATATGCACTCACGTGTCCATATGCATGGATGTGTGTGTATGTGTGTGTGTATACCTTGCAAAGAGACAACAACAAGCAGTTCATTTTTAAATTCGTTCGATTTATTAAACCAGTTGAAGAGCAATCATCGTCGACCGTTTAGTCATCTACTGTTGCTTCTGTTATAACGATTTTAGTCGTGAGTGCGTGTATGCGTTTTGTTTACACTTTGTCGGTATTTGTTTTTTCACCGTATTTCTAACTGTTGTTGCTCATTTGTTTTCATGTTTTCGTTTAAATCAGTTTTGGTCACTTTAAAATCTCATTGCGATTGTCATTAGTGGTGGAAGTGGTGGTGGTGGTGGTGGGAAGAGAAGTCGCTAACAGTCACCGCCTAATTATTATATCGCCGCTGTTGTTTTGGTGGAAAAAAGTATGTTAATTAGTATCATGAAAGTCATCGTTGCATTGATTTTAAGTCTCATGTTTACCGTTTCGCTTATCAAACTTGTGTTGTTATTTTGGCATGAGTACCCGACGCTGCTGCTGTACGGTTTCGGCAGTGATCCTGCATTACCTACCATTGATCAGTGGCTGGAACAAAACAATTTAACAGATTACAAACAATTATTTCGAGATAAAGGTAAGTAGCGTTCAAATGATGATAATGCCGCTTCATAATTTATAATCCATAATGCATTTTGCACTTTTTATATGGAAAATATTGTTTTTTTATTTTAAGAATTTCAGTTCAAGAACATTGTTGTTGTTTATTTGTTTTTCTTTTGTTTTGTTTTTGACATGTATTCGTCAAGTGTTTTTTTTCACTCGTGATGGCAAAGCATGGGATTTTGTAAAGAAAAAAAAAGAAGGAAAACATTGAACAATTGAGAGCATTTAAAACAGAGGGTTACCATGGTGTTAAAAAATTATGTTTTAGCAGTATATAATTTCGACTATAATAAAAATAAAAAAATCATACATACATAATTGGCCATTACAACCCTTCAGTCAGGATTACGGCCTAGCTTCTCACACCACCACACCACACTTATGTTGTGTGTGCTAATTTTATACATGAGAGGCGGGACCTACAGTTTAAAGTCGACTCCGAACGACAGATTTTTTTGAGAAACTTTTCATGGCAATTTTATTTACTCTCAGAGTTTTTGCCAGAAATCTGCTGAGAGGAAGTCGCCGAAAAAATATTTTTTCATATTTCGTTTTTGATGTCTGACCGGGGATTCGAACCCTGGCCTTTCGTCTAATAAGCCAACACACTACCTACTAGACTACGGCGACTTCTAAATAATAACTACAAAAAATGGCATCGAACATTGTAAAACAAAAGCAAAGCATAGCCTAATTAACAGATTTTATAAACATTTTTGAATGAAATTGAAGATTGCGATTAATACCGCTGTCAACCACAAGTTAAATAACGCAATTTGTTAAAATTTTAACAACTGACACTTATCTACTGCTAGGAACTGTGTTATAGGATAGGAACTGAAGTAATTTCTTTCTTAATTTTGTATTTTAAAATTGCAATTAGTTGCACAACAAGTTGAATCAATGGTTAGTCGGCTTTTTCTCTCGTTTCTCTTTTTAAACCAAATTTTATTTAAAAATGGCTACTGTAGCATCGTGTTTTTCGTCGGTTGATTGAATATCGAAATTTTTGAACTTTAAGCAACCAGCCATACAGCATAACAATTGTTTTTACACAATTAGGGTCCGTATAAGAACCGTTTTATATATGTAGTAAACTTAAGCCATTTCGTAATCTTAATGCAGCACCCATCAAAAATTAGTCGGTAAAAAATATTTCGCGTTTTTTTATCTAGATGCCTTTGAAAGAATATTCTAATAACTTGCGGCACATTGTAAATGTAATTTAGGCAACCGATGACTGTATATTATTGTTCAGCGTGTAGAGGTATAAGAGCATAAGATCTTATATTTCACATTCATTAAAAAGTCTATGTGAACTTTTTTGTCGAATTGTATTACGCTGAAGTCGCTGTAGTCCAGTAGGTAGTATATTTTCTTCGCCACGGTTCATACTCCAGGTTAGACATCTCGAACAAAACGAAATATGAAGAAATATTTCTTCGTCGGCTTACTCTCAGTAAATTGCGGACAAAAGCTTTGAGAGTACATAAAATTGCCATGAAAAGCTTCTCAAAAATCTATTGTTCGTAGTCGACCTTAAACTGTAGGTTCTACCACTCATGGATAAAATAAACACTCACAACATCAGTGGTGTGAAAAGCTAGGTCGTAATCTTGGCTGAGGGGTTGTAATGAAAAATTATGTATGCGTGTAGGTATTACGCCACAACTGCGTAAATGGTGATACCAACTTCTGCCAGGTTCAAAATACTTGAAATGAAATGTACTCATAATACTTATAGTATATCGTTATTAGTGGAATATGTGCTATATAGTTTGTTCATATTTAAATAATACGTTCCATATTTTACCCAAGATGTTTTCTGTTTTAAATGTAGTTTTATTTGCTTTTTTAAGTATTAATGTTTTGAAAAATATTTTTTTTCTTGTTAAATATTAAATTTTTCTTTTTAGAAAAATTGGTTAAAGATAAAGTAAACTTTTGTGCGAAACTGTACTTTATGAAGACAATTTTTATATATTAAGAGTACAAGGTTGATAATATCATCTTCCAAATTTCCATACTAATGGCAACTCTTATATGAGCTTTTTGTTTGTTTATTTATTTAAAAAAAGCTACAATAATTCAAAGCTTTTTTCTCTTTCTAAAAGTATTATGCTCTCTTATTATAAAAACACGCTACGCTTTAATAAAATTGAAACAACAAACAGAATGAAAATACAAAAATAAAAATTAAAAAAGTATTTCTTAGGTTCCACCGAGATTTGAACTCGGATCGCAGGATTCAGAGTCCTGAGTGCTAACCATTACACCATGGAACGTTGTCCAATCGGTTGTCAAATGTTTTATATGAAAGTAAAGAATTTTTAAATTAAAACGATGTTGCTTTTTGTTGTGAAAACCATTTTTTTTTTTTTTTTTTTTTTTTGTTGTTAAAGAATTTTAATTAAAATTTTTTCAATGAATGAATGAAACGATATTCATCAGTCAAATTAATTTTTTTATTATTATTCTTTTATTTAATAATTTTTATACAAATTATAATTAGCAGGGGG
>QOCX01000108.1:347870-369142 GCA_005959815.1 Sarcophaga bullata
TTATAAGGTTAATTTTAATGTTTTAATGGAAAAAATAACTGTTTTAGCCACGATTTGCTGCCGATTTTGTGGGCGTCTTTAGTGTTATAAATCTAAAAAAAAATTTTTGGAAACCGATTGAATATATTTTATTTCGAGCCTAAATGATGATTTCAAGCCATAAATATTCTCCAATTTATAAACTAATGTTACTTGCGGCTACACCGTAGGTGGGGATCTATCCCTGGAGTCAATCTTTGGCTTAGTTTTTCCAGCATTTCAGCCAGTATTTCACCAGGGCTGGAATTGTGGCGGGTACGTCGCTGTCCAGCTGAGTCTTTTAAGAAAGTCTAGTAGATTAAATTGCATGAGCTTAATTTCTCACGCAATGTCACACGTCAACCTATTCTAACTACTTCAACAACAGGATCAGTAATCATATCATACGGTAACTCTTTTGACTGTACAACTGTTTGATAACAGATGCGTAAAACTCTTTGGGAAATATTTTAATTTATTTTCTTTTTATTACAACCAACTCTTAGAAGATGACCAACCCTCATGCAATACATTATATTTGAACTAGGAAACTTGGTTAGACGGAAGGGAAGAAATGGGGAAAGAAACTGGCACGAAAAGTTTCTGCAGATCGAGCATTTCATATACAAATAATGCGACTAAATAACGAATCTTTTCTGTAATGGATTGCGCAATCATTCACTGAACGAATGTGTTCAACGTGGTATATTTACATAAAATTATGCGATTTTCCAAAACAGGCCCATTAATATCTCTCGAAAACATTCCGTTAATGTGGAGCGATAAAACAGTGAACACTGTGATTCATATGCATATACGGATTGTATTTAATTTTGGTCTTAAGAAACATATGCACTTGAATGCTTCTTTTGCACTTAAAAAATGTATGTCATTGCAGCGAACATAGCTTAGAATTTTTAGGCTCAAATCACAAAAAGCTTCTGAGTTTCGATTCCTTTCTCATTCGTAGATTGCTTATTATTAGGATTTCTTCAATTTCCAAAGGGAAATATGAATGAGAAATGTCAACCGCAAAAGTATAGACAGACCATTAAGATAAAAAAAAAGAAAAATAAGGTAGTGCTGGAGATAGAACAGTACCTTGCGATACTACTGAATTTAGTATGATCTTATCTAATCGAATCCCCTTTATATAAACTCGTAAAGTGCGATACTAAGCAAGCGAAAAACTGAAAGGGACTTCGGGAGAACGGTCTTCGGACAACAAAAGCAATAAGCTTAGAAAAAATGTCTGTCGGGTCACACAGGATAAAATGATTCTGAGACTGACATCAATTGTTAAAGAGTAGATTGTACTATACGGAAACCTTATTGTCTATCATTTATAAGCTTATATCGCAGGCCGCCTTAGGCAAACGAATTTTGTGCCAATCTCTATTCTTTAATTGTGTCCTATAAGGTTTACCAATTCTAAAGATCAATTTAAAGCCCAAATGAGTACGAATTAAAAAATTTCAGTTCTTTACTTATGGCGGTTTTTCTTTACTTTTAGGGATTAAAAAATAAATATTTTAAAAGAATTTAAAAAGAAAAAACTAAAAAAAAAAATTATGAAAAAAATAATCGTTATGGGGATTCGAACTGCGGATCCTCTTTCTTAATATGGTAAAAAAAAGGCGTTGAAAGATAATTGCTTGTTTAAATAGAAATTTTCATTCATTCATTCAAAAAAAATTCATTCATTAAACGAAAGAAAAAAAGAAAAAAATATTTCCCTCATTTTGAATCAGTTGTGCCCTGTCATGCCTGTCTTTAATATCGTACTTAACAATTTCCATACTTCGAATGCATAAAATATTAAGAGAATAATTACCAATAACAACAATCACTCCATTTCCATTCGTGCCACTAAAAAAAACCCGAGATGAGCAATTTCATTTATTAATTCATAAACGACAAGCGAAGAGAATAAAAGCAAGCAAGAATGCGAAAAAGAGACGAACGCAACAAAACTGTAATTAAAAAAATTAAAAAAAGAAAACATAAATAAACGTTAGTCCTAGGATGACAGTTGCTAGGAATGAGAGAGAGCAAGAGAGTGAGAGAGGGAGGGAGAAGGAGATTAAATAATTATTAAAAATGCATTAAACTAATAAATACTCTTTTAAGCCAATAAAAGGATATCAGAAGAGGAGAGCTTTAAAAAAGGAAAGAAAATAAATGAACAGTTTGTGTGTATGTGTGGTAGTTTACGTTTTTCATTGTTGTTTTTTCAGAGAGAGAGTCAAAGCTTTAATTTGCCATCTCTCTTCTTCAACTTTGATGGAAGCAAAGCAACAAAAAATTCCAAGAAGGATACTATAAAAGTCACTTTAAGGAAGAGAACTTTTGAACTTTTTATTCTCTTGTATTGGTATTACTGTTGTTGTTTTGTAATTTGAGCTTTTTTTTGTTGCTGCAAGTTATCATGCTATTGCTGTTGTGCAGGTAAATGTGTGTGTTTTTATTATAAAATCTATGAACTTGTGTCCTTAAAGGTTTAGTTTCGTGTTTTCCTTTGGCTTGTTAAGACTTTGAAAATGTACCCTTAAGCGTAGTGGGTCGGTCGTACACTAAAAATCGGTTCTAGTGTATAATACACATATACAGACCAATAAAAATATGTGTATATATAAGTGTTTATCGTATACTAAATAATAAAAAAATTATATGTACGTGTATGTGTGTGTGTAAAATGTATTTATTAATTAAAAGAAAAAAATATTTTTATTTTTGATTATTTAACTGTGCAGGTGTGCGTGTGTTTGTGTTTGTGTGTTTTCAAAACCAAATTTAACAAATAAAACTTTCTATAGATTTTGTTACAACAATAATACACTGAATTGAATAGGTTTTTTTTATTATTATTGTGTTGTTAATAAAGTTTTTCACTTAAGGGTCTACACCGGAAGTGAGTGGTTTACGTTTATACGTGTTTTCTTCCCATTTTTTTTTCAATTCTGTTATTCATGCAGAGTTTGCTAGAGTCAAATAAATGGTCAGCTTGTTTCTTCTTTTTTTTTCTTTACTTAAAAAAAATTAAAAGAAATGATTGTCTCTGCGGAATTTAATTGTTTTTGCTGCAAAAAAAAATATTCTTTTCCTCTATTATGACAAACTGTTCGGGTGTGTGTGACTGTGTATGTGTATGTGTATGTATGTATATGTTGATCTATTTTCTTAGCATTTAACCTATTTTTCTTAAATGTTTTCATATTGCTTTTGTTGTAATTTGCAAAAGTTTTCGAAATTTTAACAAAAAAGACAACAGAAAAAACGCGCAAAAACCATTTCATCACTTTTAAAATGGAACAAATTTTTGTTTTTCTCTTTCGTTTTATTTTCTAGGACTTCATTCATATACCAAGTTATACCATTTTCTTTTTGAAAAGAACAAAAAAAAAAAAAAAGAAAAAAAATGAATCAAAACTCTGTACAGACATATATTACGAATGAATAAAAATAATTTCCAACACGCATTTTAAAATTTTGTAAATATCGTATAATAAATAAGCTTCTATAAATAAGGCAGTGCAGTAAAGTAATCAATTCTTTTGAATAATTTCGTCTTACTGTCCCTATTCAATATACTGGATGAAGCCAATATGCTTTTAATCTTCTTACTGCGTTTCTTCGATCAGAATGTTTGGATGCATAAGAGAACAGGACAGTTTTCCATCGGCAGGCAGTTGCGCGTTCAACGGTCTGCAAGATTTTAAACCATTTTAAGGATTCTGTTTTTGGTTGTAATCATTAAAAACAGATAAGAAACTATAGATCTTACGTATACAAAAGGTTCCTTTTTTATGCGATCTGTAGCTTGGGTTAGCGTTTTCTTGTCTTCAAATGCCTTATAATACGACGAACGTATTTTTCATTTCAGTCATTTCTTCTATTTCAGTCACTAATTCATCAAGTTCAAAGTATTATTTTATTCTTTTTTATTTAAGGCTAAATTTCTTTTACTTCCAGTAGATATTTATTTCGAACCATTTGTTCTTTAACTTATTTAAAGATAAACGTTCTTTAACTAGAAAAAAAGACCTTATTTCTACTTTTTACCATCAACTGACATAGTAAATATACGTTTTACAACAAGAAATTTGTCAAAATGTTGTTAATTTATTATTAAAAGGCAAAGAGTTTTTAAATTATTGTACATTTCCTTTCTAAACATCATTTTTTTTTTCAATATGTTGTCTGAGACTACTTTGACATACTTTCCCCAATATTTGAAACGTAATCCTATCAATAGCAGCTATAATTGTGTCTTCTAGAGTGAGAATTATGGCTCGCTTGTTCCCGTACAATAAGGAAATTCATACATCGCCATACAAAATTCGTTTCTCAACAGATTCATGATGTCACAGCACTTTATTCCACTGACTGTATGAAATACGTTTCGGCACAGAGAATCTTTTAGGTTCGTGAACTGCCGCCGGCTACTATTCGCACCATATGCGGCAATTTACTTAGCTAACATACCTATTGAATCAATGATGAACCGGAAGATAATCTTTCAATCAAAACACATTTGTTGTTTGTATGGTGACTTGGAAAACCCTACTAAGCAATTTTCGCATTTTCATATGAAACGAAGCTGTTTCTGTACTGGAAAAAATTTACAGTGATTAACAAAATGGCAAAAAATTGATCTGCTACTAGACTGTAGGATTTAGCTGTCGTGTTAGCGCACCTGTTCGTTATCGAAAATGTTAACGACTTGCCTAGTATTCGGAAAGCTTCTAAGTGTGTCTCTCTGAAATGCATTCAATGAAGTGAAAATTCCATGTAAGTGGTCTATTTTAAAAAATCACTTTTCATCAATCAATAGACATGATAATGATACACGAAACATCAACAATCGGATTGAAAACTACTTTGAAAATATTTGTTGGGATTACACTCCACTTTTAGCCTTGACTTTTTCTAATAGCCACTATAAACTTATCCGAAATACGCCGCTCTTTGACATAAATAACTACAACCGTAAAATAACTGACCCGCTTTTTCAACAAACTTTGTCAATCTATTGTATGCAGAAATTTTTTTCTTCTTAATCTCTCTCTGATTAATAATTAACGTGTTCATTTTACTTTCCTTCTTAAACCCAATATCTTTCAATGCGACCCAACCTCGCATTGCCGTCGTGACTTTTTGAATTGATTCCTGTCAAAATTTTTATAACTTGAGGAGTCATTTAGCAGATATTTGTTGGTCTTTGAAGGGAGACTACAGCGTATGTTGATTAGAAAATAAAAAAAAAACTGAATTTTATTTTAAATATTTTTCACAATTCATGAAAGAATTGCATCTTTCACTCTCAAAAATCAATGTTTCATTCAAAAAGTCACGAATTTATTGAATCATCCTGAGAGTTTTCTGCATTGATTTCACTCCTTTACGACAAACAGCCTACACAGCGTATGAATAACATTTTTTTTTGCACACTTGAATGAATCAACTTTTACTCTTTCGCACACGCATACATTTACATTCACTTGAATTTACACGAAAATACGTTGTACGTTCTTTATGCTTTTCCTAAACATACACACACACAAACATACACACACGAACTCTTCGTATACTCATACTTTGTTTAGTTGATGATATTCTCTGAACACACACACTACTGTGTGTGGGTTTGGGGTTGTTGTGATTTTTGTACTTTTGCCTGCGTATACGAGTATATTTCATAAGTTTTTATTTCTCTTTATCTCTTTACATGAGTATACCGTATCATATATTTATTATACGCTTGCTCTCTTGCTTATTACTTAAACTCTTCTTGCTCACACACGTACATATCGTATGTTTGGCTGGGTAATACACGTGTTTTAAATTTAGCGTCATTGTTTGTTTATCTTCTGATTATCAATATTGTTTGCTGTTGTTGTTGTTGCTGCTGCTGCTGCTGCTGCTGTTTCTTATTATTAATTTTGTGTCCGCCATTATTGTTGCTGTTGTTGACATTATGCGTTATCCTTTGTTGCTGTTGTCATTGTTATTGTGCTCTTTCATGCAAAATGAAATTGTTCATTAATTTTTAATCTAATCACGCTCTTTTGCATTTCTTTTTTTTTAATTATTCTTCGTGTTGATATTATGGATAATAATGGTATGCGTGAGACAAAAGAAAAAATAAAAAATAAAAAAAGAGAAGAAGAGAACTAATGAAATGAGTGTGAAGTTATTTAAAAGCCTGCTTATTATTGTAAAATCATAATTAGAGAATGAGAGAAACTGTGAGCGTATGTGTATGTGATTCTATGTGAAGTCATTCGTTCATCAAGTTCAAAATATTAATTTGAATAGAAATTTGATGTACAATTTGATGTTATTTTTAACTCGATGATGTTTCTTATAAAAAAATCAACACAACAAGATATTCATCGTTAACCGATTCAAGTTATTTTGTTTTTTGTACATAGACTAAGTAGTGGGGATAATTTTATTTTGTACTGATGTTTGTGATTTCTTAAGAATGCACTGAAAATGACAGTTTTAACTGTACCGACTAAATTAAACTAACTTTGTAGATCAAACGGAAATCTCTAAAAATTAGAATAATTTAAAGACCCAGAAAGCCAGAAAGCCGTCAATTAACGGCTTCAAATGGTGGAAATGATGGAACCCTGAACAATTTTGGTCTAAAATACTACGAGGCAAATCCATAAAGTTAATGACTGAGGACCTGGTACGCATACTAGGCTTTGTAGGTTGAGAAGTTTGAGTGAGCCTAATTTGATCAAATTCTGTTGTTTAAAAACTTGTATTAAAAAAAATCAAATAAAAAATAAATTTTCTTCTCAATTTTCTATTGTGCAGACTGGCACACGCGAATTTACTGAAATACTAATTATCTCAGTCACTGCTATAGTGAGCAATCACTATGAGGATGAAGTAATTTTTCAGTTCTTTGTAGCATGAAATTATTTTGCAAAAATATTATTATTGTGTAGAGTATTACAAAGCCAAGCCTAGGCGACTATAACTATTTAACATGCTTAGTTTTAAAATCCTTTGCCATACGATAAATTGGAAAACTGCCAAAAGTTTTTTTTTAACGTTTCATTGGGTTGTCCTATTCGCAGACCACCACCATGTGTTGACAGTTGTGAGGGATTATGGTTGACACCTTCTTTTGGTTTCGGATATCAAAGGACTGTCAAACAAACTTGTTTGTTTTCAAAAACGCCTCCATTTGATCGTGACACATCACATCATCCTTAAAATCATATTTTTTTTAACATATGCAGGCTATAACTTCAAAAGAAAAAGAAGAAAACAGTACTTATAGGTTATTTTAAATATGGTAAAAGACTTAAAAGACTGGATTTATCAACAACATCTCAGCAAACTCTGTTTTTTTTTTTTGTCATCTTAAAGTCATCTCGTCAAAGACCGTCTACGTATATTCTTTGAATTCTTCCATGTGGAAATAGGCACACAAGCAATCAGTACGTGGTTCTCATATCGCTTATCAACATTTTTCATAGCTTCTGTGCAGACTTTAAAATTTAAAATGGTAATAGTCAGCTTCTGTTGCCAATAAATAAATCTGGAGTACAGATGTAATCTAGTACCTCCTTGCTAAGCCCACATCAGTTGTATATAGACTTGACAATAAAATAATCCAAAGCCTACAGTCCATATTTGACTGCATGTGCGGGTGTTCACAAGTACATGGTATTAGAATGGAAAAACATTTGCAGAAGGTAGCTTATCCAGACCGAAGCAATAAAGCATCTTAAGTTCTTGTATTGAAGTTTACTTTCTGCAGCGTTTTAAATGGAATGTAAACTCACAAACAACCGTTCTTTTCCAATACCATCAGGCCCACACCAATACTTCTATTGTTACCAATTCGAAACAGGTGGCAAGTTTCGTACATTATTGTCGAATTCAACGGTTCGATTTCGATTCTATTTAGCAGTGAATCTCAAATGGGATAACTTTTTACAGAATAAAATAACTTTCATAATGTCTTCTAACAAAGTGAAGCTTATGAAATGTCATCTTTTGAACGAGCTTTAGAGTTGCCTGAAGTAATCGAGATTACTAAAGATATTCCATTTTAGAATCCAATAGAAACGCCAATATTTTTCAAATTTTGAAAATTTTTCATATTTTTTTAAAATGTTTTTTCTCTGTCAATAGATTGTGCGAAATACTTTAAAGAAATTTTATTTTTTTCGCCAATTCATTTCTCATTTTCACACTTTCACACTTCCAAGTGGCAACTGTGGTCAGTTTCTTAAACACAGAAAAAATTAAAACAAAAAAACTTAAATTCTCTTTGAAATTCTAATTAAAACGCATCAAATCATAAATCAAAGGCAGTCTTAGGCACATACATACATACAAACATACATAATAAGCACAGGTAGACAGACAAACAGTTGGACAACATTTGCAAAATTAAACAAACTTAACAATTCCGTGTGTCAATGTCATTTGAAGATCTTGAAATTCACATTCAATTACGCTGAACGTGTGCCAAAATCGAAATGAGCAGTAGAATGATGCTCATCATCATTGTTAATAATAATGACAATGAAGATGACACTCTCTCTTTACTGCTTAAAATAATGATAATAATAATGATGATGATGATGATGATAATGATAATGATAATGATGATGACGAATAAGTATATGAGAATGGCAATAATGATAATGATAATGATGATTGGCAATACAAAACCAAAACCAAGCAAATATTGCACAATATTGTGAACAACTGAAATCGTAATGAATATCGATTTTGGTTGGTTAGTTCTCTCTCTCTCTCTCTCTCTCTCTCTCTCTGTATATATCTCTCTTACGTATACACTGACAACCCCATGCAACACCAAACCCATGCAACATCAAACAATAGATGTATTTGTACTTTCGTTTTTTGTTTTTGTTTTTGCTGTACACCTAAAACCAAAGTGACAACTATTTTAAAGGCCTCCTCCTCCCCCCTTCCCTTTCTTTCGTCCTCTTCAACACTCCTAAGATGTAAAAGTGTTTTTCGTTTATGTTTCCTTATTTACGAGTGTCAGTATGTGAATGAAAAATGAACTTCGGAATGCGACCATAAAAATGATTGTGAATGAATGAATGAATGACTGAAAGACTGAGTGAGTGAGGCGATATGTATGTATGTATGTGAGGTAATACGATACGATGCCATGCAATGCGATGCTCATTTAGAAGAGTTTGTTTATTACCAATCATTTAAGTGTTGCTGTGTTTGTTTGTGTATGTGTGTGTGTGTGAGTATGATAATCGTTGTTTACATTAACGTGCTTGCATGTGCAGATATTTGTGTACAAAATAAAAGGATACGAATGGCTTACACGTGTTTTCTCTGTTCACGTACAAATTTTATGAGCAAAAATAGAAAATGATTCTTCGTCTTACTTCAAACACAACACTCTGGCTCTGTTAAACCGTTACACAACAAATATTGTGTGATGGTTTTGAAATAATCTTTACATTGGGGGGGAGGTGACCATACCATAAAATATTTAACAAACAACATGAAAGCTTAGCAATTGAAATTATTAAACTGTAGCAAGCACACGTCACACATCTCACATGTTACCAATGAGTGCTTGATAAATGTAGGAAGATAAATGTAGAAAGGATTCAAGATGGTTTGCATGATCATATGTTTTTCTTGTAATGCTTTGCAAATTAATTGTGGTCTTTACTGATCACTAGCACATACTTAATACAGACTTAAAAGTTTTAGAATTTTTAATCAAAGATTACTTTTATTTGATTAAAGGTGCTGCGGTCCTTTTCTAGGAATTGCTGACCCTTATGCTTATACATTTAGCTTCAGAAAAAGGAAGGAATTGGCGGGTATTATTGCATTAAATGGTTTGGTATCTCAATAGAGATACACATTTCAATAATATGTAGCAACAAAAGGACAACGTACTGACTGAACTATCTGAATATCCTAGAGTTTCTTGCATTATTTAAATTGATCACGAGGGCATGTATTAACAAAGTTTCTATAACTGGCGTAGGCCAGAGGACGGAACATTTCATTCACAGGGATATAACAGTACTGATTCCGAACATTTCTAGAGGGCTGATAGGTGATCTACAAAAAATGATACGAAATACTGCAATTTTTGCAATTTATGCTAAAAAAAAATCTGAAATGGTCCACTTAAAAGCTTAAATTTAACAAAGCAATGAAACAAAAATGGTTTCAAATTTTGCGAAATTTATTTTTTTCTTATGAAGTACAATTATTCCGGTCAGAAATTGAATATTATTTCATGCATAAGGCTGCCGTGGTACCTCATTCGATTAGACCAATTTTCGTTTACTTTTTCCAGTGTATAGGGTCGGCATTACGAATGTTGGTCTTTAAATGATGTCGGAATAATATTTTTCTTTAACGGCGCTCCCCGTTCTTCGCAGCTTCTTGGCGGCCAATCGACATCGTCATATTTGCTAATTAAACGGTCTTTAAACTTTTGACGCAATAAATCGATTGTGGCATGTGTTGTGTGGCAAATTGCACCATTCTGTTGAAACTAAACATCGGGTACGAAAAAATCGGTTCTCATGGTGCAATGGATTGACCGCAACGGTTCCGCCGTACTCTCTACAAGCCACAGCAAACATGCACTTGCATTGATTTTGTAATTATTAACGGCACCTACCAAGATTAAAAAAGCTTCATCTGAAAAGATAATTTTTTTTGCTGGCAATCGACATCATCGTGCAATTTCTCGTTAACCCTTCTGCGAATGGTCATGTGGCTTCAACTCTTGAATCAATTGAACTTTGTAGGGCGTCATATCGACAGTATGCACTGTACGAGCATGCTCACGTCTTGGCATATCAAGAATGGAACTAGTTTCACGAACTTTAGCGATAAACTTGACCCCTTCTGCGACCAAAATTTTGTACAATTTGCGACAAATTGTCTTTGATTTGGTAATAAATTTCCAATAAATCCCAACGTTGCATAAGCGTAAATCGTTTCATTACGTTCAGTGGAGATAATATACTAAATTTTGTGACAGAATAACCAATGGTTGAAATTTTAACCGATAGGTGCTCCAACCTATATCACGAATATAACTAAAGAGCAAGAAAGGGAGTTGCATTTTTTATCAGATTTTCAATTTTGCTGCTGTCGTTTTCACTATCCAAGGCTTTGCTTTATAACCTAGTCTTAGTTCATCCTTTTTGACGTTGTATATCTCTACCATACACAATCCTAAGCTTCGGGAACACCTTTTATCAACGATTGCTGGCATATTTAGTGGTTTTTTGGATCATTCTTATTACATGCTTTAATTATTATTTCTTTTAAATAAATTAACACAAGATTTTCTTGTAGTTTTTTCAAGTATACACACTTTTATGTTTAAATAGTATGAGAAAAAAAAATGAAAACGAAACTTTTATTAGATTTTATTTTCAAATTGTATTATAATAATAAAAGTTAATTATACACAAAGAGAAAAAAACCTAAAGAAACACTTAAAATAGCAATTCAATTTGCAACGAACTTTATTGCAAAAAAACACAACGAAACAAAACTAATCATGTGGTCACCTGAATCCGAAATCAACTCCATTGCAATGGCAACAACGATGCGTCACTCCCAGTCTTCATCATCGGGTGAGTTTAAGTTTTTCATTTTTTTTTAACTTTTTTTTTTTTTTCTTAATATTTTAAAGTCTTCTAAAGTCACTTAAAGCATGAGCTGAATTTAATATTTATAACCTCTATAGGAGTATTCATATGTTAGTCCATTATCATATTTCTCTATTTCTATAATAATTGTGGACAGTCCAAGATTTAATTTGTGATAACATCTTTCACACTCTATGCTCTTTACAAAAATATTTCTCTGATCTTTGGAAAGATTTTATTTTCATTACAAGAACATCACAGTGAAATGTGAAGAGGAAAACTTATGTTTTCGTATAACAAACGTGATTATATTTTATTTTGTATTGTTTTAAATTAAAATTTAATAATCTTTCTTGTACACGATGTTTTCTGACCTATTTTCTAATGGAACAGCATTGGAATAGTAATTTTTATTATACGGCCCACGGCCCAAACACATCGCGATATGTTCTCAACTTGATCAAGTAAGCTTGTGAAATTTTGAATTCTTCGCATCGTAACCATAAAGGCAAAATAGTGCTCCTGTCAGAGTTTTTGCCAGAAGAGAGGAAGTCGATGAAGGAAGAGAGAAGAGAGGAAGTTGACGAAGAAATATTTTTTCATAAACTGTTTTATTCCAGATGTTTAACCTGGGGTTCGACCCGTGGAATTACATCTAATAAGCCAACACACTACCTACTAGACTACGGCGAAATATGCATGGATACATATGTACATACATTATTGGCTATTACAACTGTTTAGTTAGGATTAGGTCCCAGCTTCTCGCATTATCCATGCATGCAGTATTTATTAGTTTATTCATGAGTAGCAAAAAATCTTGCTGTTTAAAGTCGGCTATAGATTTTCACAAGCTTTTCATTAGCTTTTAAATATTCCAGTATTATTTTTTTTTATTTTCAAGATAGTAAAGTTAAACTTTAAACTCAAACTACCGTCTAGATGAATCACAACGATTCGCCCGCTCCATCCAAATTTGAAGAAATGGAAAGAAAAGAAAAATTTTAAGTTACAGAAACGTTTGTATCTGAAAAAAAATTTGTTTTATTCTAAAAATTTGGTGACTTATGAAACCACCCTCGTATATGCTTGTTAAATTTTTATTGAACATGAATATTTTATGTACAAAATTATATGAAAAAGGAAAGAAACATCATCCCAGCACATAAAGTAACGAAATGTAAACCGAAAATCCGAGGCAAAAATACAACTCATACGTCGTCCCAACTGCATTGAATTCATTGCAAGAGTGGGTAATTTGCTCAAGCACCCCTGCTTGCTAATTTATGTTTAAATGATTGTTTATGCCCAGTAGATACCACAATAATAATTTTAATGGATAAACTGAACTGAACACATGATCGCAATGGACACATGATTTTATGAATTTTACTTTACCTACACACTATGTACGCTAGTGTGAGTCTTCCTTAAAGGACTCTTTCTGCAAAGAAAGTAAAATGATTAGATAATCCGCACTAAATTGCTGTGAGATCATATACAGTGGGTGTATGTGTAAGTAAATAATACATTTACTGTCTACTCTATCTCTTTACGTATCTCTCTCTCTCTCTCTCTCTCTATTCATTACATTTCCTTCATGGTGTAGTGTGGTGTGGTTGAAAAATGAAATCATATTTAAATAGTTCAAGGTTGCTATTGTACATACGAATGCACATTTCGCTTTTTTTTTTTGCTGTGGTGAAATGAATATTCCATTCGGGGTGGAATATTGTTCGTTTTCCCTCTCAAATTGTTTGCATTTCTCCACATTTTACATAACCTAAGGTAAAGTGTATGAAAACAAACAGAAAATGCTTTTACAGTTATTATAGTCGATAACCAAATCCACATGTGTATACATACACACACACTCATATACATAAACGCAAACGAAAAAATCCTAATGAAAGTCATAACAAAAGAGAAACACAACAATAAAAAGCTTTGTTTGTTGTTTAAGGTGATTATGGTGATGGATTTTTAATCAATTTTTTTTTCTATCTCTCATTCATATTCTTCTTTTTTCCTCTCTTTCCCATCCTCTTTTAGTTTTATACATCAAAACATTGTTATTGCTGGCTAGTCATAGAGTTTGTAAACAAAAGCATTTTTGTTGTTTTGTTTGTATTACTTTTTCTTAAAACTTTTCATATGTAAAAAAAAAAATCAATTGTTGTTGTTGTTTTTTGTTATACGAAAAAAAATGCTTTCTTTTGACAACACAAATGCAATCAATTTTCCAGTAAATGGAAATTCTTCTTCTGCTTTTCGCTTTGCTAAATACGATATAATAAATCGCATTCCAAGCAAGAACGCTGATAACTATTTTCAGGCTCCTACGGTATTCTCCGCAACGCGACCAGATTCTTTGGGAATTGTTTAGCCAGCTACACACGAGGTTTTTCCTTTCCTTTTTGTAAGTTAATGACTGGTCACCTATGGCTGCAACTCAGTTAATTTAAATCATCAATACTTACTTAATTGGCCCCTACAACCTTCAAGTCTGGATTATAAAATAGCTTCACACGCCACTTATGTTTTGTGTGTGTTAATTTTAACCATGATTCGTGGTATCTACAGTTTAAAATCGACTCCGAACCACAGATTTTTACGACAATTTTATTTTACTCTTACAGCTTTAGCCAGAAATCTGCGGAGAGGAAGTCGCCTAAGAAATATTCTTTCATATTTCGTTTTGTTAGAGATATCTGACCCGGGGTTTGAACCGTCACCTTAAGTCTATTAAGCCAACACGCTACCTACTAAACTATGGCGAGAAACACAATTATTGGTGATCTAAATTCACTGAGCACGTTGACCTCAGTTCGACTTGTATTGACTTCTTGGACGTACAATCCCCAGTATGGGAGTTCATTCAACATTCTGCCTAGTTATCTTTGAGCGTTTATCTCACCTATTCAGCTTATGTGAGCACTTTAATGTCTTTTCCTCTTTCAGATTTATAATCATAGATTACAGCCAATGAATCTTTGAAATCGTTTGCATGCAGATGGATATCTTCTTAACACTGCATTACCATACCGTGCAATATTATTGTGACATTATTGTGACAATAGTAGATGTAGTATGTGATTCTGAACAATTTTTAAGGAGTAGCTGCTAGCTGTTCAGATATTTGGCGATAGGACATCCGTGGTAATAACGGCACACTGCAATTCATCAATGCTCGACCTTGGCCCTTAAGAAATTTAAAATTTATTTTCCCAGAAGTGCTAGCCTATCGCACATAACGATAATGTCATGCCCTCTTTATCTTGATGCATTTTAAACAGACTCATACAGCTGCCATTAACATATAGTCCCCCGGCCCATTAAGTTCTCTTCAAAAATCTATGAATAGAAAATTTTTAATGAAACCCATCTTTACGTGATAATATATCGTATCCTGAGATCTTTTCTTCCCAATTTCTGTTGTTCAACGTGCACATTTCAATGTTTTCAAATATGTTTTGCCTTCAATTGGCTTAAAAATCATAGGGAAACAGAGAAAAACAACAAAAAAAAGTTTTAAAAATAAAAGAGAAATGATTGCCAGCCAAATATTTGCTGAACAATTGTGAAATTGTTTGTTTCCAGAAAACATTGAATAGAACATGTCTTGTCTTCTTGTCTTGTACTTCAATAATTCCAAAACAAAATTGTCAACAAAGGTAGGCTGGCTGGTTGGCTGACTGGCTGGCTGGCTGTTTAGTAATGGCAAACCAAAACATTGGTGAAGGAAATGCGAAATGGCATTTGCATAGTAAAACAATCATTGTTTTGTAATGAAAACTTTCCGTCCATTACTGTTACTATTCGCTCTTGGATCCTTAGAAGAGAATAAAGGTTTTCCTTTATATTATATGATGTACGCGAGTGTATTTGTTGGTTTGCTTGTTTGTTTGTTGGTTGTTTTGGTTCAATGCTATGCAATCCTTGTGTAAAAATTAAGAATTTCTTTAATCCAAAGCAATTGAAATATTTCTAGTTTCAGAATAATGATAAGGTGTTCGGTAAAGGTTGACAAAGGAAATTTCATAGAAAACGGATGCAACCCAGCGAATCTCATTTTGGAAAATCATAAAATCTTGCCATGTTTTATTTATTTTGAGAAGAATATCTGGGACTTAAATATTACGACGAATTGTTCAAAGTTTTTGTGTTGAAGTGACTTTTTATTTTTGTTTTTTTTTTAAGTTAAGATTTATGGAAACGCACATATCTCCAGGATTATAATCGTTGAAACTGTAAAACTTTGATCTAAAACCTAGACATGCACTAAGCTACTGTAATTTAGGAAAAAAAGTTAACAAATCTTTAATGTTTGTTTGTACATTGTTTTCTGACCAGTACTTAGGCAATGACTTCCACGGTAAGGAAGGAACGATAAGATAAATATTTCACTCTACTGATTTCCATTACTTCTTTACATGCTGGAACGTGAGGAAAAGGATTGACGTACTTATTTTCGCTTTATTTGTGCAATTTCTTTACCCACTTGTATTAATTTGTTTTACTACGAGTAGAATTTCTGTCACCATATCAAGTGCATTAAGTCTTAATGAGAGTTGTAAGCAAAGTTCGAATAAAATAAAGTAGCGCATGTATTAGCAACAGCATTATTTTCCTCATACTAAGCTGTATCTTGCATTGTAAATGAAAAAAACTCTTGTTGCATTTTCTTTACGGCCATAATTTTGCTTTCATAATGCCTTTTGCCTTTCTTTGTGTTCTTTCCTGAAAAAAATTAATTTAGCATGTTCTTTTCTAAAAATATTGCCCTAAAAAATAGCAACATATTTGACCCTAAGTTTTATCATTTTTCAACAGCTTTTCTGCATGACATCTTAGACATTTCTGTTGTTAATTGACTTTGTTGTTGTTGACATTGTTAGAGTGGAGATCAATAACTGACTTTAGCGCAGAAAGAAGCATTTTCTCTACAAAGCCATTTATGGTGATAATTATGTTTATACTATAGCAGCTTAGAACGACAAATTTAACCCGACTTTGAACTGCGATCTTCGCGACTTCATACGACCTATTGATGGCAAATACACAGTTGACAACAAAAATGTGGCTATGCCAACTATGTTGACATATCACCGTGAATAGACTAGAAATGAACAATGTCTGGAAATTATAATGTTTTGTTATTACACTCAGCGACAAAGCTCGTAGTTCACTTAAGAGCTAAAGTATTCTGAGTGATGCACTGTTTGGTGTGGTCTTAGAGCCGGCGATATAACCACAAATTACTTTTTCTAGAAAGATAAAAATCAAAACGTTATAGACAATGATAATGACCAAGATACCGTACGATGATTATATTTTGTTTCCAAAATTACAGACTTGCATTTACAAGTGACACAAAATACTTTAAACCTATTAAGATGCGACTGTGGTGAGAAATTAGCATCACGCTTTTGGTGCAATACATTGACAGCTAAAATCATATCCAAAGACATACAATTGATTCCACTAGACTATTGCTTAGGGACAGAACAACTTGAAGGTCATCATTTAAAAACTATATTCAATTAACAAACTTTAAACGGTTAAAAATTCAACCGTTATACATAATATATGCATATATGCATGTAAAATAGTACGGTATACGTAACTGTACAAGTAATTATAAAAATACATTTTTAAATTGAATGACATCGTACTTGTTTGCTGGGTTATTTAATGTATTCATTTTTATTATGCGGATCTATATATCCTGTGTGTTCAAGTGGTGTTGCAATATCAATTTGCAACAATTTTTGAACAAATTCTCAAACAAATTTTTATTGCAGAAACTTTCGTCAAAGTGTAACTTGCAATTTAATAGCCGCATATTTAAAGGGTTAAACTGCAATTGGTTGAATTTGGTTACAATAAATAATTGTAGTCGTTCGGTTTTGTCGCAAAAACAAGTTTTTTTTTTATTGTACAACATCCATAAATTTCACAGGTGACATCGTGACAATTTGCCATAAATAAGCATATTACGCGCTAATATATTAAGGACCCCATAAATTTTTGTTAAGACAAGGAAACCAAACCGAAAAACAAAAACAAACACAAAAAAGGAAAACTTTTAAACACTTCAACTGCACGATAACGTCGTGGCTAATGGCGCTTGAAAAAGTTTGTAGAGAAAGTACGTTTTTTTCTTGTTGGTTAAGGTGAAATTAAAAATCAAGAATTCCTTTCAATCGTCTTAGCTGAAAGTAGCTCAATCCTACCCAAGTTCATAGACAAAAAGGTTTAATTTGGAAAAATTCTGAGAAAAATGCATTTAAATTGGTAGAAATCGTGGTAGTCTAATATGAAGATGAGAACATGTGATTCAAAGCCCAGCTCAGACTTCAAGAACAAAACAAAATACGAAAAATTACTTTTGAAGCCGCCGTAGCCTTGTAGGTAGTATGTTGGCTTATTAGACAACGGTTCAAACACCGGGTCAGACATGAAATATGAACAAATATATCTTCGGCTACTCCCTCTCTCAGAAGATTCCTGGCAAATACTCTAAGAGCAATTAAAAGTTCTCATGACGGCGGGCTTCTCAAAAGTTTGTCATTCGGAGACGACTTTATTTAGACGGTAGGTCCCGCCAACTATGGATAAACATAACATAAGTGATGTGTGAAGTTAGGTCGTAATCCTGATTGAAGGGCTGTAATGACCAATTAAAAAGAGTAAATCCTTAAATCCATCGTTCAGAGTCGACGTTGAGCTGTAGGTTCTACCATTTACAGGTAATTTTAGCATACACAGCATGGGTGCTATGTTAAGATAGGTTGTCATCCTGGTTAAAGAATTGTAATGACCTATTAAGTGTGTATGGTAAATAAATGCTTGTAATGCTCGTTGGTATATCCAATGGCATTGTAACCAAATATTACTTGGAGTATATTTTTTAATAGCTTTCATAACTCTGACTTGAATTGGAATAAACTCTTCCATCTGTTTTCCATTGAACTGAGTAACAAGTAAAGCAATGTAATGTAGTTCGACTTCTTAGAAAAAATTTTACTCGATTCAAGGTTAGAACGCTTTTAGAAGGCTTTTTGTAAACTTCATTTTATTTACACATCTTCCAATATAGGGTCTTGTAATTCAGACTTCCGAAATTTGACAGTCTGTCAAAACTAGTTGTCATTTATTCCTTTTGTTTTGCCCAAATAGCCATAGACAGCATGACTTGAAAGTGTGTTGAATTTGGAACGATAATGGATTAGTATCGATAATGATATGCAAGATGCAAGAACGTCCATTGAAAGTTACTGTTTGGAGAAAAATTTGGGCTGAGAGTGGCATTAGTCTTTTAAAAACAACATTGGCTAGGCCATTAATGCAAATGACCAGCATTGAATTGGATGATGCCATGCAACTAATGCCACATTGGATATTCCACATGAACGATTTGAGATAATTCGCCTCAATTAACTGGACACCGAGGTCATGCGAGTTCACTCCGTTAGAGTTTTTATTGTGGAGTTTTTTTAAACAGATGAATACGAATAAATCACATTCAAATAGCCGTTTTCAAACGCATGCCATCGATCAAATTCAGTTTGATTTATGCGCCAGAGTCATTCAAATTTGTACATTTGTTGTGTGTGTCAATTGTATCCATGAATGGCGGGACCTGCAGTTCAATGTAGACTCCAAACTTTTCAAATTGCACTTTACAGCATATTATTTATAAGGCATATATCCAGACAAAATTAAATTCTACTCCCGAAGACTTCTAGATCACGTAGAGTATATCCAACTCGATTAATTCATTTTAGCACCAATGCAGATTTGTGCTACTATAATGATTGATTGCGCTCAGTAAAATGACTTGTCATTCTTAGCCATACATGAGCGATTAACCGATGGATCGCAGTATATTTTACAGAAAAAAACTCATTCATTAGCCGGAATGTTCGTATGCGTAACGCTGTTCCCTAAGAAAACATTTGTATTACTTAAAGCTTCGGTGCCCTGATAGTCTAGCGACGAATGTGATAGACACAATTAGCGTGATGGTTGTAGGTTCGATTCCCACCAAAGTTACTCTGCTCATAATAATTAAATATAATTTGTATAAAGATGGCATCCCTTTGGTAACAATTAATTTTCCCTGTTCTTCCTATCCAGTTTTAAAAATTGTTTTCTAAAATGTTGTACAAACAATTCCGAATGCCGTCATTAGCCTTCACAATACTCGTGTAAGTTTTTTTTTTCTTCAATTTGAGAATTTTTAATTCAATCATACGTGGGGTTTTGTATTTCCTTTTTCTCATTTCTTTTTTCGAATTACTAGAGACTAAAAATAGGTTTTTTCCCTAAAACTTTATATTGAAAATTGTAAATAAAGTTTATGACCTTTGAACCATTCTAATAGTGTCCAATACATGCATATGTGGTAGTAGATTCAACGTTAATGAATCATAAATTCAAATGAGTTTCTATTTTATAAACCTTAATCACGGAAAAGAAGAAAAGCGGCAAATACAATTCCACTCCCACATACAACCTTATTGGAGCGAGTCAGTATTTTTTAAGTGAAGAAAGTGTTCTAAAAGCCATTCAGTGTCTATTTATAAGACACGGTAAGTGAATGGAAAGCAGAAATATTTTTCGATGACATTGAAATTGAGGATTGTTTTTTTCTTTGTTTTGTTTTTACTTTCTTTTTATCAATGAATAAAATTTTCATTGTTTTTGTTTTGGTTCGTTTCGTTTCATTATTAACCATTATCGTTCAATTTTTTTCCTTTTTTTTTAAATTTTATTTTCTGATGTTCTTTTTTTTCTGTTTTTTGTTTTCTGGCATTGGAAAACATTTTTTTTTTTATCGATTTGTTTTCAATAATATAAGTGCGAGAAATTATAAATTAATTAATAATTAAACAATTCTCTCTGAAAGTCATGCGTAATACGTTGTTAAAATTGACAGTTGAAATGCGTCCGTCAATGTGGCTGTGGAATAGCCTCTATTTAACGGCATTTTCCTCTGAAGGTTACGATCGTGTACTGTCCTCTCAGTGTATATGTACATGATAGTCCAGAGTGGTAGTGGGATAGCTGAAATAATTTTGTGAGTCGAGATATTCAATTTTAAAAAAAATCGATTTTGGTCATATACAAATGAGACTGTATAACCAGTGAATCACATTCATCCTATCTTTAAACGATATAGACAATCGCGCATGCTGTTATGCCTTATGTTATAGACTTAGCATTGATAATATATGATTTTGTAGATGAACAACTTATCAATGCGACCAAGGCGTTCGACTCCGCAAATTAAAGTCTCATCACAAGCAATGAATGTAATTAGTGTGTCATGGCAGACATTCCCATTTAGGAAGGGAAAGATACGCTTTCATTTCTACTTAACATAGTGTTTTGGCTTTAAAGAAAGACAGCTTGCCAACGTTTATGGAAATATTATAAGGATTATAAATACTATGTTATTTTTACATGGTCAATCATTACGCCCTTCAGATTCTAGGAAATGTGACAATGGACACGTCATACCTAACTCTAGACATCCAAAATGAGCCACTGGATCTTCTAGAGAATTCAAAAATATTGGTCGCA
>QOCX01000108.1:369152-396189 GCA_005959815.1 Sarcophaga bullata
AGTGGGATAGCTGAAATAATTTTGAGAGTCGAGATATTCAATTTAAAAAAATCGATTTTGGAAGATATAAGAAATAGTACACCATACAGACTATATGTACATGATAGTCCAGAGTGTCCTCTTTCCAACCGTGGCAGTGGGATAGCTGAAATAATTTTGTGAGTCGAGATATTCAATTTTAAAAAAAATCGATTTTCGACCAAAAATGTTTTGAAATTCTCTAGAAGATCAGTGGCCATTTTGGATGTGCATGATAGTCCATGCACATATAATCTGTATGATGTACTATTTCTTATATCTTCCAAAATGGGCACTGATCTTTCTTTAAAGCCAAACACTATTTAGTAGAAATGAAAGCGTATCTTTCTCCTCCTAATGGGAATGTCTCATGAACACTATTACATTCATTGCTTGTGAGTGAGACTTAATTTGACGACATCTGTCAAACATATTCACCAAACATCAAATTATTCAGCAAACAACATCACATTATTTCATCGTGTTAAAGACGGTGAATTTTGATTGCGGAAAGCATTAATTTTCAGTTTTCATTTGAAGGAAAAAAATGCTGGAGAGTTGCTTCAAATGCTTGTCGCGACTTTTGGTGATCGTGCTCTATTAGAAGTAACAGTAGAAGTTAGTTTCAATGGTTCAGATATAACGATTTTGTTGTGAAAAATGAAGAACTTGGTAGACAACGAAAAAAGTTTGAAGGTGCTGAAATTTAAACAATGTTGGATGGAGACAACACTTTGAATCAGAAACTTTAAAGTAGAAGTGTTAAATGCTGCACAATAAACAATTTCTGATCGTTTAAAAGTTATGGGAATGATTCAGAACTCTAAAAAATGGCTGCCACATTAATTCAATAACAGACAGATGGAAAACCGTAAAACCCCTAGTGAAATTTTGCTTCGAAGACATGGTGTTAAATCATCGTGTTGCATCGGATTATTACTGGCGTTGAAAAATTTATTTATTTTTAAAATCCTAAACGCAAAAATTATAGGCTCTTCAGGACCACCATCAACTTCGATTACAAAATCAAATAGATTCGGCAGAAAGACAATGCTGGGTGTTTATCCCCGGTCAGACATCAAAAACGAAATGTGAAAAAATATTTCTTCGGCGACTTCCTCTCAGCAGATTCCTGGTAAAAACTCTGAGAGTAAATAAAATTGTCATGAGAAGTTTCTCATAAAAATCTGTCATTCGGAGTCGACTTTAAACTGTAGGTCCCGCCACTCATGTATAAAATTAACACACACAACTTAAGTGATGTGAGAAGCTAGATCGTAATCCTGACTGAAGGGTTGTAATGGCCAATTATGTATGTATGTATGTATGTATGTATGCATGGATGTCTGGTGAAATAAGAAAGGTGTGGTGTACTCGTAAAATCATTTGTTCTCGTGAATTCCGTTAATACAGATCACTACCGACAACCAATGATCAATTTGAACCAAGAGTTAATCAAGAAGTGACCAGAGTGGGCCACAAGTTAGGGCAAGATTGTTTTGCAACATGACAATACACCTGCACACAAAGTAAAACCAGTTCAGGACGCGATCAAAACTTTAGACTGGGAGCTGCTACCTCGCACATTCTATTCACTAGTTTTTTCGCCATCCAACTACTTTTTATTTTCATCGATGCGACGATAAGCATTGACGGGGCAGCTCTTCGACTCTGGAAAGGAAGTCGACATTTGGGTGACAAATTGGTTTGCTTCAAAAGACGAACAGAACGCAGAATCCTTAATGGCCAATACTTTAAATACTTACTTACTTACTTAATGTTGTTGTCATATGAAAACGCTCAACTCGTAGTATGTTTTATTATTCTTTTGCAAAATAAATAATCGAAACAAATTTAGTAATAGCCTGTGATATAAAACGATTTCTAATTATCTTAACCGATTAAAATGTGTTCTTCTTCTGCATGTGGTGGCATTTAAACAGAAATTATTTTCGTTCGACTCTCTTTAAGGGTTTTTAATTTTTTTTTTAGAACCTACTACTTATGAATTCCATGGAAGTTTTCCTGGCATTTAACATGAAACCACTGCATTACATTACACTACATGGCCAGTCATAATGCTGATATTCTTCTTCTATATTATTTAGTTGCGGGCTAAAACGAAAAAATGAAGAAGAAAAAATGAATAAATTTAAATTATTTTAATTTGCATTTGACAAGAAAAAGAAGAAAGAAAATTTTGTAACAAAACTTATGCCAAAAGGAAGAAAGAAAAGAAAAAAAATACAGAAACGATAAGCCAGTTCAGTTTATGGGTATGAATTTATGGCATTTGAATAATTATTTTCGGTAAGTTTTTTAATTTTCACACAAAATGGCGCTACATTTGGCAATCAACTATTGAAATAGAATCGATAAAGAAACTAAAACCCTGGAGATCGAAACAAATTGCGCCCACAATTAATTCGTTTATGAAGCTATCGTGCATATTGGAAGGGGTGACCTTAGCAAGCTTCTATTGACATGAATTTATTAGCGTCAAAATAAGCAGTAGCACGTATCAATCATTTGCCAGTACAGAAGAACAGGAAAGCATAACAACCTCTCCACCAAGTTCACCACCGTTGACCTAAGTGAACGATCAACAATGAATTTCTTTTCATATTCAACCTTCTTTAAATCGTTTTAACTCGTTTTTTTTCTATAATTTTTTTTGAAGCAATGGAAACCGAGATTATTTTGCAAACAATCTCCGTTTTAGTATAACCTCTGTGCTATTTCGTTCATATTTAGAACTTCAGAAGTTTTTGATTGAGTTTTTACTACTTTAAACCCGCCGTACTGTAGTGGGTAGTGTTAGCTTATTAGACGTAACCCCCATCCCAGTTTGGCTCAAGACAAACGAAGATGAAAAAATATTTTTTTCTGCGGCCTCTTCCCCATCACATTTCCCATGCCAGTTTGGCTCAAGACAAACGAAGTATGAAAAAATATTTCCTTCGGCAACCTTTTCTCAGCAGTGGTCTGGCAGAGTAAATAAATTACTCTGAGAGTGAAGGAAATTACTATGAAAAGATTCAAAATAACTGGCCGTTCGGAGTTGACTTTAAAGTGTAGGTTCCGCCTCTCATGGCTAAAAGTGACACACACAATTTTTGTGGTAGAAGAAGCTGGGATCTTATCATGACTAAAGCATTGTAATGTTCAATTAAGTAAACAAATCCTTTTATAATTTTGCACTTGCCTTCCATCTCAAACAGAGAGCAGAATGCATTCCAATTAACCCAACTAGAGACTCCTGAGCTGCAAATGCTTTAGGTACCAGCAATGTCTTTGTAGTTAACATCGATAGCTACAGCAGGCATATATATTAAGACTGTAAACCTTAGACTTTCGTAAATCCCCTGATTTACATGACAAGCCAGACTTCAGGGAAATAACGGAATTTTCCATGGAGACTCTTATATAAATAAGCTCTTTTCCTTGAATCGCATAGTTATCCATCGCGATTTTCAATTCAATAGCCAACGCCCTATTCGAAGGAACGTTATTCTATTGTTTGTTTCCACCAGGAGGAACTGTGGACCTGAAGAGATGATAATTCTGCCATTTTTAATATTCTCTTAAACAGGAGTTATTAACCCAAGTCGTGATTTATTTTGAATTTAAGATGATTGCTTAGAGGAACTGTTGATTCCGCGAATTGCATATTAGCCTACATAACCTAACCTAACCCATTAAAATATTTAAAAAATATCTCTCATTTCGATTAGAATTATTGTTTTATTATTAATTTAATTTCTTTTCTTTATTTCTTATGGAAATTGTCTACATGGTTGCAAAATATCCCTGTAAGGGTGTAAAGTCGTTCACCAAACTAATATTTGTCTTCACTTTTAAGTGGCATTTGTCCAGGCATCTGCAAACAATTCGAAAACAAAAACTATTTAACATTCGAAAAAAAAAACAAAAAAGAAAAAACTGAAACAGAAACAGAAAACACACTGGCAGTGACAATGACAGTGGCAAGTAGCAGCAGTGGTGGTGGTGACTTAATTTGGACAATAAAAATAATTAATACGCGTTTGTTCATGGCAAATGACTTGAGATTTTTCTTCGGCAAAACTACAAAACTGAGTTCATTTTTAGCCCCTTTTTTGTTTTGTTGGTTTTGGTTTTGGATTCCTTTCTTTTGCTGTGACTTGACATAATGCCAAAAATATTATATTATTTTACTAGACACAGATACATATTTACATATACACATACATACATACATACACAATAGCAGCATATTTACATCTGCACCTTCAAAAATTAATTTAATTAAGAAGACATTAAAACTTTAATAATTCGATAAGAAACATGGAAACGAGGCAACTGATGTTTTCTGGCAACCGATGTCAACAAAATTAAAAATATGCTTTAAAAATATGCTGCATATTTGAGGTTTAATTTTTTCTTTTTTTTTTACTTTACCTAGTGTAACTTATGTAATTTACTTGTCGGTATAGAGTAGAGTGATTGAAATTTCGTAGAATTTTAAAAGATTTTAAAGCGCACGATTTCCGGAGAAAGACAAAATTACAGTTCTGAACGTAATAGCTGAGTTCAGAGTTGACAAGGTAACTTCATTACCTACTTACTTAACTGGTTATTACAATCCCTTAATCGGGATTACAAAACCTAACTTCTAACACCACTTATATTGTGTGTGTTAATTTTATCCATAAGTGGCGTCACCTATAGTTTTATGTCGACTCCGAACTCTCAGTTTTTGCCAGAAATCTGCTGAGAGGGAGCAGTGCACAAAATATTTTTTCCTATTTCGTTTTGTAACCTCACGTCTAATAAGCCTTCACATTACCGGCGACTAAAGTAAATGCTGGAGTGGCCATTATAGTAAATGAAAAATGTGTGTAGAAAACTGAAAAATTACGGTTTGATGCAGGATATACACTTTTTGAAAATTTTAAAGATCCTTAATCCTAAGACTACGGCGGTTTCACTTAATTTTGAATACGAAGGGAAAAGACTTTCTTCAAAACATTTTTCCATCTTCCAAGCAATTCGTGAGCTCAAGCCAATAAAACTGTTCGTTTTTTCAAAGCAATTAGTCATTCAACGATGTAAACAAATAGAGGTCGGTGGCAGACAAGTTTTATGAATACGGTGGGTAGGATAGTAGCTCCAAGCCTAATGCTTTTATTGTATTCTTTGCGTGCCGTTGCTTTGCGGTCCATTTGCAATATATTGTTCGATTTGCTGTCATTAGACAGTTGTATTCCACCAGGTCTTAGAAAGTCAGAGTTCACCATACCTTTCTGGTCCCACCAAATAATTGCCCCTATTAACCCATGCTTGGAAAAGATATTCACTTCTCATCGCCAGTAACAGTCCGATGCAGCACTGATTTTCTATCGTGCCTTTTAAGCAAAATTCCACAATTTACGGCTTTGCAATTCTCTGACATTCAATTCATGTGACTGCCATTCCCCAGAGTTTTGGATCTTTTACATTGCTTTTGAACGGTGAGAACTTGTTTGTTGTGCAACCTTTAGAATAGTGCTGCCATTTGTTTCTGACCAAAAGTGTCATATTCATTCAATATTGTTCGCAATTCAGCATCTTCAAACTTTTTTGGACTTTTCAAACATTATCTCTGAACCATTGAAAATATCTTTTGCATTTTGATTCCGATCGAGCGGAATCATCATATTACTCGCTAAATATTCGATGCGACTCTGCAGTACTTTTCTTTAAATGATAACAAAAAATTAATGCCTTACGGAAATCATCATTTTCTGGTATGAAATCCATCATCATTAATACGATGTAAATAATTTGATATTCTTTGTTCGCTAATTTGATGTACCATATAATGATTATGTTTCACAGATGTCATCGAAAAAAAAACCTCGTTCACAATAAATATTATTTGCATCTTGACGCCCACTTTATACCGATACGCTTGGTTTAAGCAGAGGTACGGATGAAATGGCAAAAAGTTTCTGTGCAGCGAAGTCGGCGTGGTCAAATAGAAACTATGTGAGGCTCATTAGATCAGATCAGACATCTCCAACAAAACGAAATTTATTCGTTATTTATTTATTTATTACATGATAAAAAAATTATCATGAAAAAGTTTCTCAAAAATCTGCCATTTAAAGTCGACTTTAAACTGTAGGTGCCGCCACTCATGTATAAAGAAATTAACACACACCCAACATAAGTGGTATGAGCAAATAGGTTGTAATCCTGATTAAAGGATTATAATGACCAAGAATGCATGTACATATGTATGTACGTATGTATGTATGTTTAGAACTGTGAAAATACTTTCTTGACAATTAATTATTTTTTTTCTTTAATAAAATACTCGATTCCTCGATTCCTTATATTTTTCAATATTTTGTTTATTAAAGTGCAAATAAAATGTAATCAATAAAAGATCTTGCCAACATGAAAAAGATAACAAAATAATTCGTTCAATATGTTAATATGTCAAATGAAATTTTTCTTGACAAACTGTACATAATGTACACATCAGTCTTGATTAATTTAATCAACATTTCGTTGCAATATTTAACGTTTGTTTATCCATAAGTTCAGTTCTTTTTACAATTTGCTACCTTTGTGACAAGACTTATTTTAATGTTCACTTAACCCTAGGGCTGTCCCTTAAAAAAGCCATTATGTTTGTGAAAATAAAAATAAAATTTTTTTTACTTGTTTTTATTACTATTTCATGTAGCAAGTGAAATCAATTTCAACATTTAAGCACAAGCTCCAGCCAATTTTTTTTGTAGATTTTAACGAATCACCTTTTAATTGAACAGTAATTTTTCATCATTTTCAATTTCAAAACTCGCAAGTGTTCTCTCTCTCTCTCTCTATCTTTTTTTTTTTTTTTTTTTTTTTTTTTTTTTTTTTTTTTTTTTTTTTTTTTTTTTTTGTCGACTTTCGACGCCAATTCACATTTGCCATTGACAAATTCTTATAATTCGTCATTTTTTCAACTTTCTTTTTTTTCTTCTCTTTTCTTTTGAATCAAAAACTTATTTAACGAATAAAAAAAAGTAACATGGAAAATACATTTTCTCCTTAAAAAAAAAAAATTAAAAACGGAAATAAAAAAATTACCGGAAGTGCTTCGTTCTACGTAAATGTTGTTTTAGTTTGTACATATACGTGCTTGTTTGTGTTGGTATGAGTACGTGTTTCATTTTTAACACGCAACCCACACTTCCACTTCCAATAACAAAAAATACAATACGATACTCTTTTGCAAAAAATATTACGTGCGAATGTGTGTACATGTGTGTGAATTTGTTTGGGTGTGTTTTAGTTTCAATAACAAAAACTCGTTAAAAACAAACTTTTAATTTTTGTTATTGTATTATACAAGAGTGGAGCGAGCCGAAGAGTGCAATTAAATTGATCACGAATTTTAAAGTAACAGCCATACTCATACACAACTACAAATACAAACTCAAACACGCAAAGTAATACAATAAAATCAACAACAATGTGTGTTGAAATATATGGAAGTAAATGAAAACATAAACAATCTTTCATTGAATACAGTGCAGGGATCAAATTTTGGTTCAAAAATATCCTCACTTACTAATAAAAAAAACCTTTTATTTTTTTACAATCTTTCCTTATCATTTAAATTATTTACTTGACTATTAAAACAATCAAGACATTGAATTTTAATGAAGTACTTATTAACACCAAACATTTTTTCAGTGTAAACGTGAAAAAAATATTACAGTGTCCGCTGACATTAGTGCTTGTCGCAGTCTGATCGACAACTCAATAAAAGAGCATAAGCAATATGTGTGAATTCTCTTTGCACAATTGTGCTATGAAGTGATAACCACTGGTCTAGTAGATAGTGTGTTGGCTTATTAGATGTGAGGCCTCGGTTCAAACCCTAGGTCAAGACAGCTCCAACAAAAAAAGGTACAAACAAATATTTCTTCGGTGACTTCCTCTCAACAAATTTCTGGCAAAAACCCTGAGAGCAAATAAAATAGCCATGAAAAGTTTCTCAAAAAATTTGTCGTTCGGAATCGACTTTAAAGTGTAGATTTCGCCACTCATGTATAAAATGAACACACACAACATAATTGGTGTGAGAAGCTATAACGTAATCCCGACTGTATGTAATTTTTGAAAAATATTTTGTTCGATTCAATTTTGAACTTTTAATCCTTTTGATCGATCGATTATGGTCCCATACTATATCATACCATCGTAGTTTAGTTGATGAAGATATAAAATGTTTAACGTTTTGTACTGACGTATTCAATACCATTGATCGGCTAAAAATCACTATCTGACTCAGTAATGCTATGGTGTAGTGTATCACGAGCTCTTAAAACTTGATAAAACTATTAATAAAGGTCGCTGCCGACAACAAATGATCAATTTGAGTTTTGCATTGATCGAAAAACGATCAGAATGGATCACAAGACAGGCAACAGGACAAATCATAATTGATTATTACAACCCTTCTGTCAGGATTTGACCACCGAGCTTCTCAAACGACTTATGTTGTGTGTGTGTTAATTTTATACATGAGTGGATGGACCTACAGTTTAAAGTCGAATTCGAAAGACAGATTCTTGGGAAAATTTTTTATGGGAATTTATTTACTCACAGAGTAAATTAATCCATAATCAATCAATCAACACCCTATCGTCCAACTAAACGCCCAGAACGAATCGGTTGTATAGCTACAATGGTATTTTGTAAATTCCTCACATCAAGCAGTACATAGACTGATATCGGTGACTTTAGAACACATACTAAATGACGTAAATGCGTAAAGACTGTGTTGCTTTTTCAATTAAGAGGTGACTTAATGACGCTAGGGACACTCATGGGTCGACGATGATTTCATTAACGGATGGGTTATATGGGGCTTAGGATTTTATAGACTTCCACCAAACCCGAGATGATGGACTATTACAGGCAAGTTTTCATTTATAGTTGCATAGAGGCTTTATAATTAAATAAACAAAAGTCACCTGTCATCAGTTGATTGTAACTAAAGATGGATTTATTATGCCAGTAAATGCATGTGTACTCCACCTACTTCATGTTTAATTAAATTTCTTTACCATACTGTGTGTTTCTTTTTGTAAAACAACGAATAAATACTTTGAGCAAAAAGGTTAAAGTTTAAAAAACTAGCCTTTCCTTACCATGAAAACTTTTTATTAGATTTTGTATTGAAGAATAAAAAAAAAAAAGAAAACTCCTCTGTACCAACTGCTACGCTCTTCCTTAACCACACTTGTTATGAAACCTTGGCTATAACATTTACAAACTCATTGGATTCTTGTTTATGACATCAATTTACCAATACAAATAGAAAATAACAACACAAACAACAACAACAATAATAATAATAGCTCAGCTAACAATGAAATGAAAATGACATTCAAAGTTTCTTTTTTACTGCCACTTTTCCACTGTTTCATAGACGTCGGACGACACTTAACGATATGAAATCATCATCATTATCGTCATCGTCACGAACATTATAACAGACAAGCACACACACACCCATATATTAACGCTTTCTTACTTAACTGCGACATCAAACCCATAAAAATTGAATCAACACTTTACACATACAAATACTCATACACATACAATGCATAAGTGTTAAAATGCAAAGAGTATTATTCGTAATTGAGTGTTTTTGATTCAAAAACTCATATGTACAGTTTATAACGGAATTGTTTACGGAATATTTGTGGGACTTCCATTTCCTTTCAAATACTTCCATCAATTCTTTGCAAAGTATTGCAAAATACTACAATAACAGTGAAGCTAGAATTTCGTCAAATGATTACCAAAATATTTGTTCGTCCTGTTGCAAAAAGTTAAAAGATCGTGGTACACGCTTTATCAATTTATTCTTTTAGTCGATATTCTTTTCACTTGTACTATAGGCTGGTGTCAGGTAAAAAGTTTACTTTGTTCTAAAATGACTTTAATTTTACAGAACCAAAGAAAATAATTCTAACGAACAGATTAACCTACGCAAGCTACATGTGTGCATTATAATCTTCCATGTTAGACTGAAATTTTTTCCCAGTACCCCTCTTATTAGTATATGGCTTCCACAAAGCATTTCTGCCGATTCCTTAATCTATTTTTGTTATTCCAGTTAAGATGGCGATTGGTCTGCTGTAGCACGTCCGAAGGTAATGGGGCTGCCATCTATTGCTGCCTAGAAACAAGACTCTCCGCGTTGGAATAAGAAAGTTGTTAAAAAAATTATGTACTCGATCCAAGACTTAAAAACTCCAGTACATATTAGTATTACCACCGCTATTAGAGAATCAAACCATTCCTAATTATCTCGCACAAGGAGCATATATGTATAGGTATAAAGAAAAAGATACATTTTCACTAAAAATATGTGCCAAATTTCCGCCATGGTGTCTCCAGGTGAAGTTCATTCAAAATGTTCAATATTCTGGGAGTTGGGTGTAGGCATTAGTTAGATGATACGCCTTGTCGGCCGTTGTATTTTGTAGTTTATTCGTATTTCCCTAATGTGGTCATAACACACCGTCTCGGTAACCAGTTCACATCACCTCTGCTTGTGCTTAATATTCAATGTGACATGAGCAGTGTGTAGTCGCAGGTAGTGTATTGACGTATTGGATGTGAAGCCACGGTTCAAACCCCAGGTCAGACATCTCCAACAAAGCGAAATATAAAAAAATATATTGCTTCGGCGACATCTTCTCAGCAGATTTCTGGCAAAAACTCTGAGAATAAATAAAATCGTCATGAAAAAGTTTTTAAAAAATCTGTAGTTGGCATCGATTTTAAACTGTAGGTCCCGCCACTCAACTATAAAATTAACACACTCAACATATATGGTGTGAGAAACTAGGTCGTATTACTGACTGAATGATCTATTATGTATGTATGTATGAGCAGTGTGACATATAGTGCCGACCTGCTGTAACCACATATCGGTGGCATCCAGATCATCCAATTCAAGCCATAAGAAGATGGTGGTCATAATACTCGTCGTTTACAGTAATGGCGTGACCAACGCCCTGTTCTTAAAGAAATATGGGTCAACAATGCCACCGACCCAAAATCCACAACAAAGAGTGACTTTTTCGGAATGCATTGGACACTCTTGGGTCTCATTTAGATGAGTATCGTTCCAAAATCGATCATTTTATTTATTCACATACCCTTCATTCAGAAATATGATGATGCCTAGATGATTATCAATGTAAATAAAAATTAATAAAAAAAAAAGAAACAATGAATGGTGATTTGGCAAAGCAGATTAAAAAACTTACAACTAATTTGCTCCAGCAAAGATGGCCGTTATCACCTGTTAAAGTTCGGAGGACCTGTTAGAAAACCCGTTTTATATTCAAAAACTTCAGAGACAAAGCAATCAATTAATTAATTGATCAATTGGTCTTAAAATGTTCTTTGTTTTAATTTTTTTTTTATTTTTATTTAATTAAGCACGATTGGTCAACATTTTCAAAATTTCTTTAAATGCCGCACTCGATGAGATGACAATTTTTTGATATTCCTTTCAAGTCCTAGCTACCAGTGAAATACATTTTCCATGCAGAAAATTGCTTTTTCTAATGCTAAAAATAATGGAAATTTGTTATTCTAGCTGTCGTAGTGTACATACTTTTTGACCTTTTCTATGGCAATATGGCAATAATAATGAATAAAATACAAGAAAACTTATTTCAATAAGGTGTGGGTGACAGGGCTTTTTTTCTAAGGTGTTGTTGAGGCAGTCTTACTTGGACTTGGACTTATAATTGATTGACATTTAATAAATACGCTATTTTTTTGTTGTAATTTTTGCACTTAAATTACTTGTTCGTTTAACTTGTTTCACTTTTTTCTTCTTCTTCGTTTTTACTCTCTGTATTCGAATGTAAGTAGTAGTAGTAGTAGTAGTAGTAGTATAGTATGGTGCAATGGCAAATAAAAGTTTTGATAGTTGATTACACTTTCTGAATGCGAAATGGTGGTTTTAATTGACTGTCGTTAATTAATGAATTTATTTGTGTAATGGGAGTATTATTTTGTGGCGAAAATATAAAAGACCATAATTGATTACCTAATAAAAAATAATTAAAACAAGTCTAATGAGGTAAACAATTACGATTGTTACGATAACGATAAGTAAGTAAAAAACTATCGATTTTTTTTCCTACAATTTTTAATAAAAAAAAATAATCAAATAACAGCGAAACAGTTATTCTGTCATTATTCCTGTTGATCAATTTGATCGCCAGAAATCATGTTTACTTTCGTTGGACCTAAATGCGGGTAGTCGCATCATCGATAAACTATTCTTGTATGAGATATCGTTACATCGATATTTTTGCATTTAAAAGCTTTATCCTAAGAATGAACATTGAATTTTAAAATTATTGTCAGACAACTCAAGTTACCCAGTTCGACTTGCTTTATAATTTCGTTTCCATTCGCCAACTAAAACTGTTTTTTTTTTGTTTTCCTAAAACTTTAAAGGCATTTTATTATCCTATTTCAGGTATATCTTCACTCTCAAGTTGTGGGGATCCGGAACGCTTGCCAGAACTGCCGCCGGGCGATGAGCAGCGATTACAAAGAGCTGCCTTGCACTTACAACAGAAACTTATATTACGAGAATGGCTAAAAGATCATCGTCTCCAGCATCACTATCAACGCTTGCTTAACGTTGAAGTTGCGTCTTTGGAAGATGTTTATTGGCTAGAAGATTCTAGAGCCAGTAAAATATTGGGAAAGGATTGGCAAGTATGGTCACAGGCACGGCAGAATTTGCCAACTTCCAAGTCTCAATTGGATGCACTAAAGGCTCAGTTGTGGTCAACAGTGGTAAAATCGTCTCAGCATCAAGATGCTTGGACTTGGGGTGGTATGTTGGTCGTATCGGTCTCCGTGGCTGGCTTGGTAACGTTGGCGGCCATGACCCAGCCGTCTTTGGCACCAGAGGCCCGACATTCTCTGCTACAGTATGTAACGGGTAAATATTTAATGCCGGCTAACTGTAAGGTACAGTGGGACTGGACAGATCCGGCCGTTGTAGGCGGTACCATGTGTTTTATAGTACGTTTCTATCAGCGCAATGGTCAGCCTTATCCCATCTGTGATACTGATCAACTATTCGTTGAAGTCACCGAAGGCACACGTAAAATGGTGACCATTAGTGAGTTGGGCTCACCGACAGATCCCAATAATGCAAACATAGCAAAAGTCAAATTCACCGTACGTACAGCAGGTCAATACAAAATATCAGTAATGATTGGCTGCACCCACATAGCTGGCTCGCCGTTCATTAAGAATTTCATACCGGGCAGCATAGACGCCCGACGATCCAGATTCATAAGACCAGCCAGCACAGTGATTTGTTGTGCTGGTTCTCCCACATTATTGCATATCGAGCCAAGAGATGAATTTGGCAATGCCTGTCAGTTCGAGGAGAATGAAGATCCAGGAAGGGTATGATATAATCGTAGAACTCAAGTGCATGCATAAAATAATAAAAATTTTCTTTTATTCACCAGGGTTATCATGTAGAAATCTATGATTTAAATGGCCAGCCTTTGGAAAAGCTGCGTAATGCCATTGCCTTCTCTTACGATCGTGTAAATGCCCGCGTTGCTGTAACTGCATTATTTCCTGAGCCCATCTGTATACGTGCCGTTATAAGTTACCTTGAACAGAAGCTTCCAAATGGTGACTTTGATATTATAGTCTTAAGCAGTAAGTAATCCTCAAGCAAATGTGCCTGCAGCTCTGTTTCTCATTTTCTTTTGATTGATTTCAGGTAGTGACACCACATTGGTGCATAAAAATATTGCTTCACGCAAACACAACATTTGCTATGAAGCCAAACTGTTGAGCATATTCGGTGCGACCAAGTCGAAACCTCGCAAAGTCCTCTGCTATGTAGGGCCAAAACAAGTGAGTATTCTTATATCATTTGTGCACATACATGCGACGGATTGTCGTGAAAAATCTAAAAGAATTCTTTAATATTTCAGGTCACAATTAAAGAAATGATTTTAAAATTTATACCCAAACGTATAGCCACATTCCGTCTGTGTCCTTCAACCAAATTTCACTTTCTACCCCAACTACCAACACATGTTCATGGGCCTATTTTTATTATCGATGATGGTGCTCAACCGAAAATAGAATTAGCCTCACGTGACCGTAATATTATAGCGGCCACCTTTACACATTTCTTGCTAAAAAATATTGGGGGTTCGGAAACTTTCAAGGATAAACAGGACTTTTTCTATCATGAAGTTCGTAAATTTCATTCCAATTACTATCATGAAAAATTATCGCTAAAAGTGCAGAGGGATAAGATCTTGGAGAGCAGCATGAAAGCCACGAAGAATTTTTCAGTATCAGACTGGTGTGGTAATTTTGAAGTGACCTTTCAAGGAGAACAGGGTAAGTATTTTCCATATTATTGTATTCAAGATTTAAAACAAATGATATTTCCTATGTCTTAACAGGCATTGATTGGGGTGGTCTACGACGAGAATGGTTTGAACTCATATGCAGTGCTCTGTTTGATCCGCGAGGTGGTTTGTTTTGTAGTTTTCATGACAAACACCAGGCCCTAGTGCATCCAAATCCGCATAGAGCGCCACATTTAAAGTTGAAACATTTTGAATTTGCTGGCAAAATAGTGGGCAAATGTTTATACGAAAGTGCCTTAGGAGGTACATACCGCCAATTGGTGAGAGCCCGTTTCACAAGATCGTTTCTAGCCCAGCTTATTGGCCTCAGAGTTCATTATAAGGTAAATAAAGTTGGACGTTGAAAAGATTTTATTCGTGAGTTATTCGGTTGATTTTCTTCTCTTTCTATTTAGTATTTCGAACAAGACGATCCAGACTTGTATCTGTCGAAAATTAAATACATACTCGATACTGACCTCGATGCAACCGATTCGTTGGAGTTGTATTTCGTTGAGGAAGTCTATGACACCAGTGGTCAGTTATCAAAAACAGTAGAACTCATACCGAATGGTTCCAAGACAAGAGTGACGAATGCCACTAAAAATCAGTATTTGGACGCTTTAGCCCAACAGCGTCTCTGTAATAGCGTTAAAGATGAAGTCGATAGCTTTTTAAAGGGCTTAAATGGCATTATACCCGATAATTTGTTGAGCATATTCGATGAAAATGAATTGGAGGTAAGTTTACTTGAAGTGGATCGTAGAGAATGACAATTTTTCATAATTATTTACTCATAACCACACATAATTATGTACATATCATCCAACTGCTTCTTATCTCTAATTGAATCAGTAAACAAGATCCCTAAAGTATTAATTCAAGTCTGATAGTGAGCAGTTTTTCGAAAAACCAAAACTAATCTTTCCAACCAGTTGTTAAGTAGAATAAGAATTTAAGTATCTTACAGGATAGAATAGGAGGTAGTAGCATACATAACGGCCCGTTGTGATACCAGACGAAGCTGTGCCGCCGATCTAACTGACAATTAATATCATGACGTTGCCTGAAAGTTTATTGAATTAAGTGTACTATCTGATATAATGATAATATTATTAATGATAGGACAGTTAGACTATTGTAATAAGTTTAGTGAACTTAGAGAAGGCTGTGCCGAGTGCGAACCGGACATTGGCATATTCATACACCGATCTACAACTTCTGCAGAAGTCATTTGCGGATAAACAAAATCTCTCCGCTTAAGCATCCATCTCGGGCGTTGAACAAAGGGCATGCCTGTTTATTGCGAATAACGATAATCTTGTAAACGTTACCCTTCACCACCAACCATCGGTGGATTCTTCCACATTCATATACTCCAGGTTCTGTATTATAGATTCAGAGGTAGAGCCCATGATCGTAAGCATTCAGAAATCTAATCCAATGAGATAACATACAGTGTGACAATAGAGATTGAGGTTGCTCAAATATAGCCTTGCTTTGACGCTTAACGTTCACCTACGAAGGTGAAAGACGATGTTGTGTTCAGGATCACTTTAAATGGTTTCATGGTAATCTGTGTCCATGTAACTGTTGGTTGCTGCCATCATGGAGACAGGTGCTCAGAACCAGAAAAGTAAGTTACCTTCATCCTAAACATACATCGCCAACTTAACGGCGGCGAACAAACAATGTACTTTTAGGCCACGGGTGTTTTATTGGAATGGAGGCAATTGTATTATCGGCATTAATAGTTTTAGAAGACCATACCATACAATATAATCCAAAGTATAAACCATACTTTTTACACACAAAATTATTTTATATTTTTGCAGCTACTTATGTGTGGTACTGGTGAATACTCAATAGCCGATTTTAAAGCTCATCACATAGCTAATGGAAACTCAACAGAATTTCGACGCGTATTAGCCTGGTTTTGGGCGGGTGTTAGTAATTTTAATCAAACAGAAATGGCGCGACTGCTACAGTTTACCACAGGTTGCTCACAACTGCCACCAGGAGGATTTCAAGAACTGAATCCACAATTCCAAATTACAGCTGCACCAACATTTGGTAATTTGCCTACAGCACACACCTGGTAAGAAACCAAAAATATACTTTCAATCATAACTACTTAAATAAATGTAAATGTTTTTTACCGTACAGTTTCAATCAACTCTGTCTGCCCGACTATGAAAGTTATGAACAATTCGAGAAGGCGTTACTTTTGGCCATTAGCGAAGGCACTGAAGGTTTCGGCATGGTCTAAATAAGTAAATACTTATTTATGTAAACAATAGTTAAGGATTTGTGATCTCGTTTTCAGAGTTCGAAATAAGTGTGTGTATGTGTGTTCCTTAAGTTTAATTTGTAGTTACTAGCGTACAAAAATGCTTTAAAAGAAATCTAGTCGTTTAAGCCATGTTAAAAACAAACAAACAAAACCAAATTCTAAAGATTTTATTATAGAAAAAAATCTTAAACGCTTTTTGCTGTAAAAGGCGCTCTCTAAAACTAAATTTAGTATTAAAACGATAATATTTATACAAACAAATTTTAAAAGCAATACACTCGTCGTATATTAACAAAAAAAACAAAAAACAAAAAGAAAAAAGAATTCATAGAACAATTTGTTGGACAAAGTCTTTCGAACAAGTCTTGAAGTAAAATTTTCTATTCCAAAATATAAAGTGTAATTAGAAAACAAAACAATACTCGATAACTGTAGCGAAACGAAATTTCATAAACCCATCTATCTAGCGGAGTCCTAAAGCGTTAGTAAAAAAAGAAGCGTCTCCTCTTTTCGAACGACCTGTAAAATCGTATCAACAGCAAATATTGTGATAAATTGTAAACGTACACGCAATATAAATAAAATTAAGATTTCTTTCTGTTTTTGATTTTATATTCCTTTCTTACTTTACATTCTTTACTCACATTCCTAATTCCTAATTGTTTTCATAATTTAAATTTATTTTTATAAAACACAAATCCCAACATACAAACAAACAAAACTAAATTTTAAATGAAACTTCAATTAATTCTCTCATTAATGAAGAACCACAAAAAAAATAAAAACAAAATAAAAACCACAACAACAAACAATAAAGCTTACAATTAGCATTTTTAGTATTTAAAGAAATTAATAGAGTTTGTTTTAATTTTTGCGAAATTCAAATACACAAAAAAAGAAGAACAATTAAGAAAAAACGAAAATAAATAAAATATTTAAAAAGAAAAACAAAATAGTTGAAATACATATTAGGAATTTGAAATGAAATGAAATGAAATGAAATGTTATTTATCATCGTAAAGTTCAAACCAAAAAAAAAAACAAAAACCAAATCCAATTGTTGAGTGAAGTAAAGAATAAAAAAAAAAAATAGAAACTCGAAATAAATAAAATTTAGAAAAAAAAAAAAATTAATGGATCTGTGACTTGTTTTATTGAATCTTAAACTATGTGTATGCAAATGTGTATGTACAATTTAGATTTTCGTATTCAATTTGGCGCTAAAAGTACAGAGGGATAAGATCTTAGAGAGCAGCATGAAAGCCACGAAGAATTTTTCAGTATCAGACTGGTGTGGTAATTTTGAAGTGATCTTTCAATGAAAACAGGGTAAGTATTTTCCACATTATTGTATTCAAGATTTAAAGCAAATGATATTTCCCATGTTTTAACAGGCATTAATTGCGGTGGTCTACGACGAGAATGGTTTGAACTCATATGCAGTGCTCTGTTTGATCCGCGAGGTGGTTTGTTTTGTAGTTTCCATGACAAACACCAGGCCCTAGTGCATCCAAATCCGCATAGAGCGCCACATTTAAAGTTGAAACATTTTGAATTTGCTGGCAAAATAGTGGGCAAATGTTTATACGAAAGTGCCTTAGGAGGTACATACCGCCAATTGGTGAGAGCCCGTTTCACAAGATCGTTTCTAGCCCAGCTTATTGGTCTCAGAGTTCTTTATAAGGTAAATAAAGTTACACGTTGAAAAGATTTTATACGAGAGTTATTCGGTTGATTTTCTTCTCTTTTTATTTAGTATTTCGATCTGTGGCTTGTTTTATTGAATCTTAAATTATGGGTGTATGTAAATGTGTATATACAATTTAGATTTTCGTATTCAATTTTGGGGACGTATTAAAAAAATTCAAAAAAAAATTGAGTAAAGAAAACGAATGTAAACTTTTGAGTTTACGATGATCATTAAAATGTCCGGTTAATATCATCGGTCTACTTATAAATATCCTAGTGCGTAACCACTTCCCATTGTGGTTACTCAATCAAGTTCGCCTCTCTTCATCTTTTCTATATTCGGTTACCCTTGTTCTACTACACAGAAGATTCTGACTTCATCAATGAGCTGGCAAGCAGGCTTGTTTATTACTGCCACTCCTACTCTAATCTCGAGCCAACCCTTACCGATTCGAGTAATTGGATTGTGGCTTGACGTTCAGAAAGTATTATCACGCCCTCTGTAGTTCTTGTTCAAGTAAACTGTCTCTTGTAAGCAACACGTGAGTTATGCCGAATTCACTTTGGACGATTTTTCTGCACCATTTTATAAATACGATTTTAGATTATAAACTTTTCTAATACAATTTTTTTTTTTTTTTTTGTTAAAACCAAACAAGTGTGAAACGTATTGAAGTGGAAATTCTGGTCTTTAAAATCTAAATTAAAAAACCCGTCTTTTTAAATTGAGTAACTCTGTGGTAGACGAAACCAGATAAACGTTTTAAATGGTATTTTTAAACATTTTCCAAATTGTAGTCAAAACTATGTGTGCGACAAGGTCAATGAAAGTATAATTTTGGGTTTTTGCCTCAAATTGTTGCCGTTCAAAAACAAAAAAAAAAAACAAAGAAAAAACAATTTTAAATAAAAACAACAATAATAAAACACTTGTTTACTATTTGTGCGGCACATATTTCTTACTGTGAATTCATTTTAATTAAACAAATTAAATGAAACATTAAAAAAAATTATTACTTTTAACATAATTAGATACAAGACACACATTCATTGTGTATAGACTGACCAGTTTTGTTTTTTTTTTTTGATTGAATGTTTTGGGGCAACACTTTCTTTGCACCAGCGAACTAACAAACAAAAAAAATTTTTTTTTTATTAATTTTCCNTATTTTTTTTTGTTTAACTGAAATAATCTTTTTTAATTTCTTTTAAAAATTTAAATTAATTTCGTTTTTGTTGTTGTTATTGGAGGTCATAATAAAATTTACTCTTGTTGATGACGTCAATAAAACTTAAAAAAACATATCAAAGATTTGATAACACAATACATATGTAAATATATATTTATTAATAATGGATCGCAATATATGTATATTGTACGTATGTTTGTACGTAAATTATTGGCTTACCTACTCAACACAGCCACAAATGCAACGACTAATATCGACTACGAACAACAGATTTGAAAAAAGGTATTTCATTCCCAATTCATTAAAACTGTTGAAGGAGAAATTTTTTATTATTAGCAAGCTTTTTTGTATTGTCAGAGGCGAACTTTGAACTCGAAATTCTCTTCTATTAAGCCAGCACACTATCCCCTTTACACTACGTTGACTCCCACGACAATATGTAAGGCATAGTCTTGCAGACACTTTGAAATTTCGAAATAAACTGGGCCATGTCAACACTAATGGGGCAGGCATATTTCAAGAATTCCAAATTCACATCCCCACAAAGCCTGTAGAATTGATATTGAAAATACAACCACATTTGTTTTATTGTAAGTGAAGATTGACAAAGGCGCCTTTCTTTTTAGATTCAGTCGCCATATATACATAATTGTTCATTACACTCCTTCAGTCAGGATTACGACCCAGCTTCTCACAGTGTGAGTGCGTTAATTTTATCAACACAGTTGGCGGGACCTACAGTTTAAAGTCGACTCCAAACGACAGATCATTTTTGACAAACTTTTCATGGCAATTTTCTTTTAATCTCGAGATTTTTTGCCTGAAATCTGCTGAGAGGAAGTCGCCGAAAAATATTTTTTTATATTTCGTTTTGTTCGATATGTCTGACCTGGAGTTTAAACCGTGGCTTTATGTCTAAATGAGCTAACACACTACCTACTAGACCATGTCGACTTAAAATACAGTACTTTAAATAAAAAAAATTTCAACAAAGTTTTCTCCCTCCTCTATGCGCTTTATTCAATGACTATCCAATTTTTCTTTCTTCAGTACTAGGTGCGAAAGGTTTTTCGAGTTCCTGAAAAGAGATTTCTGCATGAGATGACTTAATTTTTGTATGTCAAGTCGATGCTAAATCTAGTAAATAGGCAAACGTAGCAGCCACATTGCCGAAAGTCTTCTCATACCGAAAATATTATTCAAAACTAAGGACCATTTGAGATACTTATGGCTTCCAAAGTCTTTTACACTTTCATCTTCAATGCAGAAAACACAATCCTCGTATAGGGACTAAATGCATGGAATATTCGGCATCTGCTGTACTTGTGCGGCCATAGCTTAATATAAATTCATCTTTTCATCTCTTTCTATAAATAACTCTTTCTATAATAACATCATTTGATATTTAGATGAACTACTACGCAGAAAAAAGAAAAAGAAAAAAACGAAGAAAGAAAATTCATTTTCTGTTCATAATGAAAGTCTTTGAAATTCAAAGCGCGTGCTCAAACACAATTTAATTTTGTTTTGTGTGAATTCGATGATCACGTGCGGAAGTTTCGCCGACAACAACATGAGACACACAACAAGTTCCACAATTAAATCATAATTTATTATGATTATAGTCGATGAAATGCAATAAAAATTCTATGATTATGCATTAAATTATTAAACAAACATAGATCGTGATTGAAAATTAAATAATCCAGACGAGTTAACTTTCAATAATTAATTGCAACATCGATTTCGTAATTTATTGTTTTAAATTTATTTAAAAGAGCAGGTTAAAAGTGACAATTAATACTACAATTTAGGTGCATTGGTCGCCTAATGGGTAGTGTGCTAGTCTTTTAGTGTGAGGGTCGAGAATTAGATTCTCAGCAGAGACACTGCACTACACTATAATTTGTAATTTTGTTATAATTGAACATTAAATAAAGAAATAAAAAGCTAGATTGAAGACACCAAAATTATTATTAATCGATCACTATTATTAATTCATAAATTATTCTGTGTTTGGATTGCATTCCCACATTCATGAAAAGACTGTCGGGGTTGAAGACATTCCGACTGCTGTCAAAATTTGTTGAGACTGTCATTGGAGTGTCATTTGATAGTCAGATAGCAAAATTGTATGCATTCGAATGATAGGCAAGCTTCATAGCTGCTCTTGGAACCTGGTTTTCCCAATTTTTTTAGTAGATTGTAAGCCCGAAAGATTGTGAAAGTCGTAGGCATTTCATATGATCCAGAACATTCAATCTCACACACGACTACAAACACAATTGTGTGATCACTTGGCAGGACTACATAAATGCATATATAATTGGTCATTACTTACAACACTTCAATCAGAATTACGACCTAGCTTCTCACACCATTTATGTTTTATGTGTTGATTTTATATATGAGTGGCGGGACCTACAATTTAAAGTCGACTTCGAATGATAATTTTTTTTTTTTGAGAAACTTTTCATGGCAATTTTTATTTACTCTGAGTTTTTACCAGGAATCTGCTGAGAGGAAATCGTCGAAAAGATATTTTTTCATATTTCGTTTTTGTCCTTACGTATAATAAATCAAGACACTACTACGGTGACTACAGTATATTTCTTAAAGCCGTATGTTCACCACAACACACACAGTATCACACACGAATTTTCACCAACGAAGACCAATAGGCCAATAACATCATGGTTTTTCAACAACGCAGACTGCCTTCAAAAAAAGGATAAGACAATTGATGGAACACGAACTTGAATCGATTTGAAATTTGGAGAAAACGATCATATTTAGATTAGGTCGAAGTGGTAGCTTTGATTACCAAAGCACACTCTTGAGCACGCAGTGGCCCGTTGTAATAGGCAATGCCTTTACTCACCGAAATCCACCAAAACTCATCAACGAAGTTGGTCAGCGCAAAGGCTGAACATTAAAAGTACGACTACCCTATACTGAAAACCAGCCTAGAAATTTAATAAGCGAAGCTATATCCCTTATACCAATAGATGATAACTCAGCTAAGCTGGCAAAGCATGAGGAGCCAAATAACCTAAGTCTGCAATTCGCAAGAGATGAGCATTGACAAAGAAAGCGGATAACAGTTTCCTACTATTCAACAGGCCCACAACCACAGTAAATTTACACACATATGCAGCTTTAAAGTATCCGTTATCCGCCGTATTCCTCTTGTTTCCCGACTGAAAATCTTGCGATGATAAAAATTTGATCGCTATCGATAAAAATCATCTCTCAAACATACATTGGGCAAACTTTGGACATAATGCGACCCCAACACATTGCGACTGTCTGTACAACTTTATTATTGATATGTTGAATGGCTGATTGGTCGTCGGTTAGATGAAGTTCAAAAATATTTCAATAACAATTTATAATAAAATTTTGGCTGCAAAATCGAAAAATAGACGAGGACGTTGATTCAACATGTTGTACAACTAATCACAACGTGTAGGGTATGCGGCCCTACATACTTTAAAGTTTTCATGCCTATTTCAACGGTAATAACTCGCACACTCAATACATTCGCAGGCGTTTTTTGTAAACAGCTACGCATAGGTGATAAGGTACTATCCATCACTAGTACAGTAATCACCGGCTTAGCTGAAAACCTTGTTTAATGTTACTGAAACTAAGCAACCAACCGGGATAAGAAATCGGTTTATGACTAGCATATGGTCCTTAGGACAATTAAAGAGAAAATAAATCAAATTGTTCAACCATTCTCAACTAATCAGATTCTACTGTTGAACTATGTGTGAGTGTGTTATCGCAATATTGGGAAATATTGGATGAGTTAGTCTGTTAGTTGATTTGCATAAATTTAAGTGCAATATTTTCAAAACTTTTCACACATTTACCCTAGTGTGTGTGTATGTTTGTGAGTGTAAGTAAACAAATGTTCATCATGTCGTGCACAATTGGTTTATTAGTGGCCATGATCATCTACAAAATCCAAGTGAGAGTTTCAAAGACTTCATGTTTCTGTTTTTTACTTTTCGATGTTGAGTTAAGACCCGGGACAGATTCGGTGTTACGCGTGATTAACAAATTATAATGGTTAACACTGAATTATTAATGGACAACAACAACAACAACAATTGATGTTATTGTAACGAAATGTGGTTTGCATTCGCGTACAATTATTTCGATTTATTTGAAGTACTTTTGTTCATTACGTCCATGCGTCCATGCGTCCAAAAATAATAATTTCGTTTGAATTTCTTTCGTATTTCTATTTCCATTTCTATTTCCATTTCTTTCTTTTTTTATTTGAATAAATCCAGTTTTTTCCAAAAAATGTTTTTTTTTATGAGACGAAAGCATGGCAGTTAATAAAATTTTGCTTATGATTTTCATTAATTTTTACATGATAAATAATTAAGTCATCATGATGATAATAATCATTGTGATGTGATGATAATTATGTATGTATGTATGTATGTGTTGCGTTAATGGAATTAACAATACTTAAGTTAATTTTAGTTTAAAATGAAAAAGAAAGTGTTTTTTTCCTTCCTCCTCTATTACGATTTCTTTGAACCTATGCGACCAAACAACTAAAAAAAAAAGCCCCTTCAAGTTGGGTCAGTCAGTCAGCCAGTCAGTTAGTTAAAGTAAAAGTGCCATAAAATTAAGAAGAAGAAAAAGTCACACACGTTTTTTTAAGCGTTGTTTTTCAGCAAAGTGGGGTCAGCTCTTTTCAAAAAAATTAAAATGGCAACAAAGAGTTCATTCATAACGATTTCGAAATGACAAAGACTGTCAATGAAAATGACAAAAAAAAATTACAAAAATTTAGCACTTTCTAAGTAAAAACAAAACAATAATAATAAAAGAAAACTAGAAACCGGCAGTCCAAAACTCAATTAGTATCTTATTTTTAAGATGGGTGTCAGATAGATTTTTCTCATAGAATTTTTAAAATAGGCCTCCTTTAGGCTTCAGGTACAGAAAAAATTTAATTTCTTGTAATAACCAACTATTCACTTGTTAACCTACTATTCACTTTTTCATAGTTAGTCCTGAGCCCTCAATCTATCACTTCAATGGCCTCATCAATGGATTGGTCAGGGAGGAAGAGCAGAGGCATTGGGAGATGGATCGAAATGTTATGTGTTTAGGAGCTTATGGTCAGCTATAGATAGTGCTAGAGCAGGTTTGCCATTGGCTTTTGTTTAGGTCAGTCTGAGGTTAGTTTTAGTTTTATTACAGGGCACTGTGATTTAGATCGCCGGCTAGTATCTAATGCTGATATCAGCTGGACTATTGGAGTTGGAGACTAGTCTCTGATTAGATTGTACGTATTCTGAGTACAAAAACTTGATAGCGACCATTTGAAGCTACACGCACTTGTCTGAGAGATTCTTCTGCATCTAGGTACATATAGGCCGGTCGTTAAGAGATTCCAACTATACTAAATGAAACTTTGGAACTGGATCTGGGATCTATTTCGTTAAACTGGCACTGAACCGGTCATACAGATTATCTAATCAAGCCAGCATATTTCAATCGGAAATGTTTGCTATTGAACAAGCTGCACTCGTGGTTGAAATCGAGGACCTACCTTCCTCGAACCTGATTATATGAGGGGGCAATGAAAGCGCTGGGGTCCCGTGTCGTCAAATCAATGGACGTCTATACCGTATACTTCGACACAATACCCTGGGTTCCGGCAGGATGTGACATAGAGGGGAAACTAAAAAGCGGACGAAGTGGCACGAAAGAGATCGGAGAAGCCTTTGGAGGAGAAAATTACAAAAAGCAGCATGGAATTCAGTAAACCGTGGAAAGTCCAACAAATCTGGTTGCCGAATTTCAGAACTGTTGTGTCCGGCATTGGACAGAGTGAGAAACAGATAACTACTTAATTTCGACAGGAAAACGGTTCGCATTTTAACGGGGAATCTTACGGGACACTACGCTATGGCAGTATAATGGTTTAATTACTGCCGTGATGTGGGGGAATCTGAATCAGTACAACACCTTTTATGCGAATGTTAGTTCAAAACAGATGTCATCTAATCATGGTAACAAATGTGCTTCAAACCTCACACTGGGCCTTATGGGCCACCGAGTGAACTTGCTTGTGAAATGTAATCTACCCGCTTACCTAACCTAACTTAAATGAAACCTTCTACTTTATTATATAATAATTAATCTTTGCATAATTTAATTACTTCAATTATTAGATTTCATTTAATTGAATCATATTATAAACCCGTTACACCTTAATTGATAACAAAAACATCATTTGCCTGAAGCGTATGTCGTAATTAAATGCAAATGATCTGACTGTCATGTGTATCGGTTTTCATTAACACACATTTCATAAAGTAAACAAATTCGAAACAGTCGTTCCAATTCGACAACACTTAATACCCTGCATGTAAGTACCATATTTTTTGAGAAGCTTTTCTGTGGTAATTATAGTTACTCTCCAAACTTTTGCCAGAAAATTGCTGAGAAGAGACTTGTTTTTTCTAAACGCCAAAAAAAAGTCGCCGTTGTCTAGTGGGTAGTGTTTCGGGTGTCAAACCCCAGGTAAGGCATCTTCAACAAAACGAAATATGAAAAAATATTTCTTCGGGGACAGCCTCTCAGCTGATTTCTGGCGAAGAACTCTGAGAATATATAAAAAAATTGCCAGGAAAAGTGTCTCAAAAAATCTGTTGCTCGGCATTGACTTTAAACCATCATAAGTGGTGCGAAAATCTATTCAAAAAGAAGAGTAGAATTCGAGTTACTCGAATCATTTATAAGTATTGTAAGTATTTTTCTAAAACTATGAATCTAATTGATTAGGCTTATGAATCAAATATATTTCGAATGGTATGAGTTTGATGTTAACGTTGTACGCATGCTCATTGCAACCTGTACTTATAAATCAACGTTGTAGTGTGAGTACGAATGAATCGGAGTAGTTACACTTATCCTCCAAAATTTCGTGAGTGCTTATAAGTAGCGAAAAAACGATTCATTGCTGATCTCTGATCCTGACTGAAAAGTTATCTGATATGATCAGATAATGACGCATAGGGTACACACATCACCCATATTTGTTTATCTTACTAGCTTAGCAAACACATAGGCGCCATTTAAATAAGTTTTTCTGTAAATTTTTTTCCTTTTAGTTATTCGATTGCATTTAATTTAATTTAATTTAATTGTTTAAGAAAGAAGGCATGTGCGCAGTTTACTTAACGCTTAGCATAACATAGCATAGCATAATTTCAAAAAAAAAAACTTTAAGGGCTCACAGTGTATAATAGTGATAAAAAAATAATGTTTTTCATAAGAAAAAAAGCAATACTTTCCCTTTCAATGGCATTTCTAAAAATAAAAATAAATTTCTATAAAAA
>QOCX01000108.1:396197-458995 GCA_005959815.1 Sarcophaga bullata
TTAAGCAGAAATTAATTGTAAAACATTAGTCAGGAGCAATTAAAAAATCAAATTAGATTTAATGTTTTTAATAATAATAATAATAACAATAATAATAATAATAATTGTTTTAACTATTAGCAATAAAAGTTCTTTTAAGCGACACTCACACACACACACAAACACACATACATAGTAATAGTATAATAAATATTAAAAAAAGTGAAACTATTTTACTCGTTATTTAATTTTGTACAAGGGTAGAAAGAAAAAAACGACAACCAGAAAATGCGTAAGAGAAAATAATAAAAAAAATACTATAAAATTTAGCATAAATACACACACACACGCATTTGCATGAGTAAGATACATACATATTGTATATGTATGTGCTAAAGTGCTAACTGATGCAACAATAAAAATAAAATGATGAAAAAACTAACGGACAAAATGTGTACACAATTAATAAAATGCCAACAGCATTGTATTATTTTGAAAAATTGTATCGTAACACACCCCCTCTCTCTCTCGCACACCCTTAAATTTTAATATCCGTAGAGACAGGGAGAGAGCAAGTAGATAATAAGAAAGATACGTATTTTTCTTATAACATATTCCATTGATTTGAATGCAAAAATCGCTTCCTATGGGTACAATCATCATCACAGAAGTAATACTTTAAGGTATAGTGGTAGCCCATTCACGTTATGGGAAACTAGAATTAATTGTATTTCATTAAAAAACGAATGAATTAACAGTTGTGCTAACAGGCTCGGTATTCCCCGCCAGGATTACTGCAGAAGCTGCCATAATGTGGAGGAAATGGAGTCGCTACAATAGCTTTTATGTGAGTGTCCTGCACTTCAGAACATATGTCGTCGATTTTTGGATGACAGAACATTTGAAGGTCCTGGGTATGGTGGCGAACGTGCCAATAAGGGTAACTGGCCGGTTTTTTGCGTAACTCTTGGTGGTTCAAACCCACCACTTACAACAAGGGGGCTTACCTCACACTAGGTAACACAATAAGCCATATAGGTACCCCTAACCTAACCTTACCTAAAAAATGACAGAGCTCTCCTTAGCAATATTCAAATAGACTGCAACAAAATGGAGGGTAGCCAGTAAGTCGCTGACACTACTGGAAGATGTTAAAACGTCTGAAATTTTTCTGTACAAATTAACTGAGAGAATTACATGCTAATTGTAGTAACTGATTACCTGAACCTCACCACTTCTTTCTCCAAATAATTTCTTTCAATTAGAAAACGTTTTATTGATATAGAACGTACTACGCTTCGTTTAGCAAGACCGTTTTAGATTAAAAATTAAAAAGTATTCCTAGACCAGGAATATACACGCATACAGAATAGAAGTATATCTACTAGGTTACTAATAGTCACTGACAATCTACGATTTTCTTGTTGTAGAGGCCATGATATCCAGATGGATAGAATAGGACGCAGGACGAAATCATGATAAAACTATCTGAGATAGTTCTTCATACAAAGACGTCTTGATATTGTAAGTCGATGATACCAGCAGGGTTGAGGAAGAACTCGGCCAAGATCACAACAAATATTCGATACAGGGTTGAGATACTCTCATTGAAACTGTAGGCGTGGAAGGAACACCAAATATGCCACAATGATATACAAAATACTTGCAGAAAAATCCTGCAGATATAATCATGATGCCCAAAGCAGTAAAGATCATTTTCTGGCACACAGAACAGATATGAAAGGAGGTGAAATGGAGTTGAACAAGATACAGGGATTGGTGTATATTGGATTCCAAACCCAAAGCGCAACCCAAATTTAAAATCCAGGTAATTTGACTGAGCCGAATGAAGTGAGTGAAATATTTCGTACTCATGGAGAAAATTCGCAGGTGTTTTCCAAGCAGAAGTCAGTGTCATCAAAAGATGTGCTGAATTAATATTGTAAAGAAACAACAAAGGATGTTGTAATACTGTCAGACAGTTAGGCCACCGTCCGAGCAATTGACTCTTATGATATTAACTCTAAGATAGTATCTGAGGATGCTAAATTAAAGTAAAGTGGGTTATCCTCTGCTAGGTTGCAGATTGTACCAAGAGCAAACAGATAAGTTTACGTTGTTGATGCCAGAATCTTTTCTATAGTCTGCCTTAGCAGGCTTTTCATTTATTTCCTTTCTTTCAACGGAGACTTTCGAACTTTGAATTGTCAAATTGGTTTTAATTTATTCGTACCACTCAGCTCATGTCACATTTGGTATTTTGCACAAGCGATTTGAGGGCAAGGTCATCTCACGTGGAGATGATGTGAACTGTGGTGGTTTCCTAAGTGGCTGGGGTATGTGAATGTGGAGACACAAACTAGAGCGGTTCTCAAGGCCAGCATAACTCATTACATCGGTCAAATTCAGCATGATTTATGCGCAAATCAAAGAAAATCGGAATTTTCCGATGCGTTCCACCTGATATCAATGATATCTCACACACACTAAATCTTTTATGAAAAACTAATACGTTTGGTTCCAAAGCATGCGTTTTCTATTGTCTGATTAAATTTAATGCACAACATTTCTTAATTTATATATATAATCATAAAAAAAAATTTGTGTTAAATTTCCGACCTACGAACATATTTATTTAGACTACCAACAAATACAATACCACACTTAAAATATTTGTTACACTGAAAAAATGTTGCAAGAAACCGTAAATAATTTCGCAGTTCAAAATGCAACTCCAATTATTCACTGAATATTTCCAGTTCCAGCAATAATTTGTTTTTTTTTTAACAGTGAACGTATACATCCTAAAGGAACTGGAAATATATATAGATACCTAATCATTACAACCCCTCAGTCAAGATTACGACCTAGCTTCTTCCACTACTTATACTGTGTGTGTTCATTTTATACACGAGGATCGGGACCTATAATTTGAAGTCGAATTCGAAAGCCAGATTATTGAGAAAGTTTTTAATGGCAATTCATTTACTCCCAGAGTGTTCGCCTGAAATCTGCTGAGACGCAGTCTCCGAAAAATATTTTTTCATTCTTCATTTTGTTGGAATTATCCGACTTGGGCGACTTATATCTACATCTCCACTAATTTAGGTTTTAGTTTTCTTCTAGAGTGGTTAATATTTTGTAGAGAATCTGGTGTTATTTAAAACTGGTAGAACTCGTCTAACCATTTTGCCATACCGTACCATGCAGTCTGAAATATTTTACAAATTTTATTACAATTGGTGGGACACTTTCCCCTGATTGCTATATTTACCATATTCCGCAAGTCATGTAACAGAGTTTGTTCTAAAGATAATACGGATCTGTCAAATGCATTAATACTGTTATCCTCGAACCATTTCTTAGTATATTTTGCTGAGTATTTAGGCGCATTCTACTGTTGGAGAACGCATTGATGTGAAATATGTTTGTTCTACATAAAGTACCATAAAATTTCGAAGGAGTACAGCATAATCCGTTACATACCAAATGCTTACCACAGGATTTTGTAACCTAACATCATAGTCGAAAAATTAACTCCCACCAATAATATTACAGAAGTCATGCTTTATTGTCTTACGAATGGATTGGGTTTATAGATTTCTTTCGATCTACATTAATAAATTAATTGGTGCCTATAACCACAGCGTAGATCCAGCCTTAACGTGGATCAACTACCGATTAATTCTTGCAGTGTATAGTATTTTAACAAGAGTTGGTCGGTCATACGAACAGTTTAGACACCGACTAAAAGAGACAACAATTTTCTTTTTGTGGCCAGCAGTCATAAAAGAAATGGAAACTACTTACTCTACCAGTTGAAAATAAAACGAGCATGTTTACGCGAGTAAGTATGTACGTCAAATACTCGTATGTCAATATTTAACATGTATTCCGACGTTGTAGTTTATTTTTTTATGGGATTGTTGTAGTTGTTGTTAATAGAAGCGGTAGTAACTTTTTAGCACTTCTTTGCTCGATTTTAAAACACGATTTTAACTCATTTCTCCGATTTAGTTTGTGTTTTCATTTAATAATACAACAACAACAACAACAGTATTAAAACTACCAAAAACCTCAAACAAAACTTGAAAATGTGTAACACTTTATTTTATTTGTTGTATTTTTTTTTCTGTTTTCATTTAAGTGTGTGTTAAATTCATATCTTCATACATATTTATTCGATATGAAATTAAAACAAAATTTCTTTTAACAATGGCCACAATTCAAATATCGTAGTCATTTAACGCGTGCAGTCGTAATATTACGGACGGGAAGGAAATTTAATTCATAATTATTGTTTGTCATTTACATCTAAAATTTTTATTTCAAAAATTTTACAACATTTACTACATAACATTACTTAATATCATTACGATAATTTCGGCCAGTGTATTTCAATTCATTTCAAACATTAACTTAGTGACACTGCGCTGATAACGAACGATTGGCAACGCATGCCTTTTACAGCGAACGTGTTTAAAAGGATTTAAAAAACAAACGTTTCTTTTTATCGGTTGTAAATAAAACAATAAAAAAAATTTATAATGAGAAAATACCGTTACGATATATACGCTTTTCTGTTGTTGGGATTATTTTACTTCTCCGAAGGTATAAAAAAAAAACAAAGAATTACAAGCAAAGGATTACATTGAAACAAAAAATTTAAAAAAAAATTAAAGTCTGTGCAATGAAAAAAAAAAAAAACAAAAAGAAAAACAAACGAAAAGGAAAGAGGAAAATTTAAATCAAATCAAAAATGTGTTGTGTGGTTATTGAAAAAGCAAATAAAATTGAAAGAAAAAAGTTTTTAACAAAAAAAAAGAAAAAAAGGAAAAGTAAAAGAAATGTGTGTTAGTGAATTGCGTAAAATATGAATTTTAATGGGAACACAACATGTACGAGGGTTGTGTATTATATTTTTTGATATTTTTCCGTATAGCATCATATTGAAAATGATCGAGTTCAAAAGTTCTAACGTTGCAGCAAATGCTTAAAGATATTGCGCTTAAACCAGAATTTTCAAGTAAAAGTTTCTCTGTAATAGAATTACCAGCTGTGTATGGATAAGATTTTAATTTCATCATGTTGTGACACAGATTTCCATGTCTCTACTTATTATTTTAATCTTGAACTGTTCAGAATGTCACGTCATTATAATGTCAACTAAAAATTTCTCAAAGTCATAAGGCCACGATTCAAAGCACAGGTCAATCATCTCCAACAAAATGAAACTTTAAAAAATATTTCTTCGGCGGTTTCCCTCCCCTCAGCAGATTTCTGGCAAAAACTTTGCTGGCAAATAAAGTTGCCATGAAAAAGTTTCTTAGAAACCTGTCGTTCGGAATAGACTTTAAACTGTAGGTCCTGCCACTCATGTATAAATTTAACAAACACAACACAAGTGGTGTTAGAAACTAGCTCGTAATCCTGACTGAAGGATTGTAATAACCAATTATGTACATACATACGAGTATATAAGAATTTCTCATTTATTGTACCGACGATACTTATCCTCATGATCTAAACAACAAAACAATATTCAACATAATTTTAAACTTTATACCCTTCATTCTGTTTTCTGTCAACGAAATAATAATGATTATGAATTTAATTTTAAAGTTTAAAAATATGCTTCATTTTTAATATCGAATAATTAAGTTAGCATTTCATACTGCATTCATTAACCCGCTGTTAATGGTTATAAACTGAAAATAACAAAGATAACCTCAATATTGATTTATTTCGGCAATTCTAAGGTCTTACCGAAGCTTCGTAAATAAATAATTGAAAAACTAATATATTAATTTAGCAGACATGCCTCGTAAATAAATACTTGTACTTTCTTTTAAATCAAATAAATATACATTCTTAATGAAGTGTTACTTTTTATGGGGAAATAAAAAACGCGCTGAAGTCTAAAAAGTTTAACACAAATAATAAATAATAAAAACCTTAAAAAACCAAGTTAAACTTGAGATTTTTAAACGAGGATTCGTACCCTTATCACTTAACTTAAAAAATTCCTTTTACTTAAATATTTGAAAAAAAACAGCCTAAATTGACGGCTTTGCATCGTAACCACTTTTGTATAAGAAGAATATTTACTTCTGTTGTTGAAGGTGTACACTCGGCCTTTAAATTAAAAATATTAAAAAAAATATAAATAAATATAGCAGTAGTAGTTGCCGCAGTCGTAGTAGGTAGTACGTTAGCTTATTGAGTATGAGGCAGCGGTTAAACCCCCCTTGCTCGGACATTTCGATCAAAACAAAAGATGATCTTCAGCGACTTCTTCTAACCAGAATTCTGACAAATACGCTGAGAGTAAATCAATTCGCCACGAAAAATTTCTCAAAAATTTTTAGTACGGAACCTACTTTACTCAGAACATGGCTGACGCAATAAGCTATTTTGTAATCCTGACTGAAACGTAGTAATGACTAATTAAGAGATATAAATATGAGGCTTATTACCACTTTGAATATAATTCTTCTTTCTTTCTTTTTTCTATCATCATCCGTATTGTACAAAAATGTTTTTTTAATTCTCTTATTATTCAGTGAAATTTTCCACTAACAGATCTGTTGGCAAAAATCAGGAATAGGTTGTAAAAAACAAACGGCAATTATTGCCAGTAAGACCTAAAGTAAGGACTTATCCATAGAAGAGCACAGCTTGAAGATATTTCGTGCCAAAATTTTAAATCTTCAGATGTAACACGTTTTTTAATTTTTTAGAAATATTTCTGTACGTTCTTAAGAGAACATCAAGGCATCTTTGTCATCTTCTGATTATTTCTATGCTTTATTTTAGTTTCAATAATCAAGTTCTTCCTGTCAGAAGTGTAATTTCTCTACTTTAGCAAGTCCTATGGCAATAGCGAGACTATCTGTCTTTGCCTGGAAAGGGCTTTATCTGTGATCATGTAGTGAATGTAGTGAATCAACCAATGATCCTTTCCATAGAGTTAAGGTTAAACTGGTTCCTAGGAGGAATATTGAGAGGAAATTTAAGTCTCTTAATTATCACGATTGGAAAAATAATTTACTCACCTTTAAAAAAAAAGAGGGGTAATGTGCGCAAATTTCATTTTAAAAACTTTTCTTTTTTTTCTTAAAATAACCAAACTCTTTGCTCAAGAATTGTTTATTTAATAATTCCTACTTTCCTTTTATATTGCGGTTTTGCGATCATGTAAAATTAACACACAATCACAAAATTTCTAGAGTCTCTGGTGGGTGTTGAACTCTCAACCCCGTGCAAACTTTTCCAATTTGGAGCTTTGGAAAGAGATACAGAAGTTTAGAATTTTTATGCAAAATCGTTACAATTTTAGGCAATAAAAATAGAAAAATTTACAAAGATTCCTTGAGAACAATTTTTAAAACTCTTCTTTCTTTCCGTTATAGTATTCAACCATAATTTTCAATATTTATTCTTTATTCATTTATTTTCTTTTTATTTAGGTAAACCATGCCCAGAACGAACGAGACCTCATAGGACCCGCTGTGATGCATATTACAAATGCACTGAAATAGAAAGTCAAAAACATGTTTGGGTACCCACGCGCTGTGAAGAGGGCCTTGTTTATGAACACAGTCTAGCGGTATGCGTTTTGCCAGCCGATGACTGGGAATGTTCATTAGGAGAGTACAGAACTGCAACAACTCCAAATGCAACTGGCTCTCAGGCAACTACAAAAGAAGCGACCAGTAATAAAGGCGCCGATATTTATATCGTATCTAATGCTAATGACGAAGATGATGACAATATTGGAAATAATAATCACAGCGAAGACGACGATAGAATAGAAATAATTGTTGGTGACAATCTAAGTGACGAAGATAAGGCAGAAGAGAATGATGAAGGTCTTTTCGATGGCAGCGGTAATGGAGGAGAATTGGTTGAATTAGATGGTTTCATGCCCGCACAAAATCGTGAAACTGAAGAAGAAGACCTGCCTGCTTCTAAAACAATTGAAGACGAGGATAAAACTAAGAAACATAAGAAGGAAGTGGAAAAAATTGAACAAAAAGAAGAACTAGAAGAAATGATACACACTATAAAGACTAAATCGGAAATAGGACAACCGTCCTCAAACATTGATCCTAATTTGACGGCACAATTGCAACGTTTATCGCAGTTAATAGATGGCTTAAAACAAACTTATCAAACCTCTGATGATAAGCAACAAAACGCATTGGACTCCTTAAGACCGGATCAACTGAATGCTTTTCTAGCCCATTTTAATATCAAAAATAAATTTGATACTCTAGATCCAAGTGAAAGTTTTACGCCTAACCCTAGCACCACTACGTCTACTACACCCAAGCCAAATAGAACCTTAGACTACAAACAAGAATTCACAATGAAATTAAATCCGGAAACTAAAGTTGTCTTATCGAATATATTGCCTCAACGCTACAATGGAAATGATCATGAGAACAATAACTCCGGTGGCGGATATTCGAATTCCCAAATTGTGGTTAATAGACCAGAGGGTTCTGTGTTATTCAGCCTACCAGGCGAACATCATTTTGTAGAGCATCCAGAGTATTCATCCGTTAATGCACCAAAAATTTCAGAAGAAACTTTAAAAACCGTATTAGAACTGTCTAAACAAATGATAGCCCAACAGAATGTTCCCAAGATTATACCCAATCCAACATATTTTGCGCCATCTATAATGCAACCCATACTTTTAACACCGCAACTGGATAACCCGTTCTCGTCTAACTACTTACCGCAAAATTCAAATGGTTTGAGCTTTACGGGACATTCGCCATTCAGCAGTGCCGGCTATAATCAGAACTACAAATACAAAAAACCTGGTAAAAGACCACAGCATAGTGGGTCCAACAATAGGCATAAGGGAAATGAGAATAACGGCGGTTATGGCAACGATAAGCCAAGCACCACTATAATACACAACAATGTTATACCCGTCCATGTCTCTACTACAAACTCGGGTGAAAAGGAAGTTCTGGATAGTTATGGCCAAAGTTTGGGTCTATACCCGACGCATCACGAAGACAGGCCCGTTACAAATAGTGATTACTACGGAAATTCTAATTCAAATTCTGCTTACTCATCGAACTATCAGAATAATGAACACTCTACTCAAACTACTAAAAGGCCTTCGTACGTAAGCATATCCACAACCTCCAGTCCATATGGAACTACACCCAGGCCCTTTAACTACCAGCCAACTGCCAGCACAATCAATCAATATTTTACACCCAGTGAGCATTTAGGAGACCATAACGTCAATAATATGTTTCCATCGGTAGACAATTTCGGTACTGTGCCCAGACCCATGAAAGGTAAGAGGCCCAATCAACAGATATACAAGCCCCCTCAAGACACTATGAACAATGACGATGAATATAATCAACTATTTCCCCAGCTTGACAATCATAAAGTCCATGTAAGACCCAATTCTCAGAACTTCGAAAGCATGGAAAATGATAACGAGGATGATTTAAACAACTATCAAGATGATAATAACGATGAGGAATCCCAACTGGTAACTTATACATACGGCAGGAAAAAGAAGCCAGCCGTACAGCAACCACAGTTTGCTAATTACGCGGAATCCACGCCACAATCGTCCCTTAGTTCGGTATTCAGCACTAATAATCAATATATGACAAGGCCTCAAAGCATTACCCCCAATATCATGACTTCATCCAGTTCTCACTTATTATCAGCTAACAAAAATAAATACAAACCTATCAGCTCGCCCATTTCATCAGCCTATACAGATGGTACGCAATTGGTGAACGTTGGTGGAAATTTCATAAGTTTTGATGTTTTTCAAAATTCGATACTTCCTATTATGGGCGGCAATCCGGAAAGTATTTCTTTTGGCCTCAATAACATCGAAGTTATTACATGTGCGACAGGCGTACGGCAACCTAATACAACAGACTGTACACGTTACTATGTATGCAGCAAAAAGGATGGTAAAGTTCTCTCCTATTCTTGCCCTCCATATACGGCGTTTAACAGTGAGGCACGCATTTGTGATGCCCGAACCTATGCCATGTGCACTCCTAATGCTCCAACACCCAATTATACGGTATCGGAAAACAAACGCATACAAATGGAGACGATAAAAGCTTTACAAGAAGCAAAGCGTCGTCAAATGTTACACCAGCAGCAACAACAACAAGTCATAAAAGCTCAAAACTTTGCAAATCTACTACAACAATACAATTCTCCGAGTAACCCTTCCTTTACAGCCATGTCATCTCCCGGTCAAGATAGTTCCGAACTAAATATGCTCAATTCCTATATGCAGAGCCAGAGTTTTTCTACAACATCCAAACCACAGCTAACAACGCCCACTGTCAAGAAACGTAAATACTATTGCAAAGAGGGAGACAAGATAGCCGATCAAACGTCCATTAATAATTATTTTGTTTGCTACAAAAATGCCCAGGGCCAAATGAAAGGTCACAAGATGACCTGTTCGAAGGGTCTACTGTTTTGTCCGAAAATCACTATGTGTACCTTGCCATCGAAATGTTCGTAATTTATTTATTGTACGATATTTAGAATAATCCTTAGAATAGCTTTCCTAGATTTAGTTTTTCTAGCAATTGCCAAGTATTTTTTACCTATCGAAACAAATTTATTTATTAATTTATTAATTTATTTATTAATTTATTTTGTTGATTTAATTAATTATAAACAATTAAGAATTTAATTTTACAATTACGATTAATACGAATATTTAATCAAATTTTTTTTTCATATTTATTAAGAATAAAAAAACGAATAACGAACGAGTATCACAAGATAAAATTCGAAATTTCTTTTATAATCTATTAATTCTTAGGTTTGAACAACAAGCTCCACCGGTCTGAGCAATTTTTTTTTCTGCAGTTAAAATTCGTTTTAGTTTCGATCACACAGATCTAACCGATAGTTGCAAATGCCAGCCATTACATTCGGGAGAGATATTTTTTTACTCGTACTTGTACTTTTTTGGCCTTAAAAAATATTGTGATTTTATAATTTAATTTTTGAATATTTTTTTACTCATTTAAACTTTCAAAGGCAAATACGATAAAGGACGAATTCCCCTTCGAATAACTAAACTTTTGTTGTATGTAAACTTAATATAAAAGGATATAACAATATAATAATATAATAATAACAAAGAGCTTTTGGCACCTCATCTTTCGGAAAACGATCTGGGCATGCAAGCACAGTTGGTTTTACATTTTAACACAACCGGTTTGCTGAAATTTGCTTACAATTCTTCCAATTACAGACACAGCAGACACGGCAGATTATGCCGACCAAAAAATATACGAAGTGCTCGAATTGCATTTTAATTAGCCCATTTGCGTAAATGAATGTCTTAAAATATTAAATCGCTGCTTGGTTGTGTATCTTTCTAGGAGCTTTATGTCAGATAACGTCAAAATTGTACATAAAAGTGGTAGTATTCAAAAATTAAAACTTTTTACTATTGTTAACGGCATATAACTAAAAAATACAACCCTGCTCATGTTCTTAGCAGTGGCAACAACCTTTTGTACTCACAGCTGCTTGGTTGTAGAAAGTGACACCTCAATCTGTTGACATTTGTCATCAAAACAAAAAATATTGTTGGATTCTTTTGTTTATAAAAGAAAAGAAAAAGTGGAAATATTAAGAAAATAAAAATTTCAAAATATGGCACAAACTGAAACGAATCTCCCAGAGCAGCTGGACAATGAAGAAGTACGAGAAATATTAAAAAACACCACCGATTTGCGTCAGTATTCACGGCAAATAGAAAAGGAGTTTAAAGAAGTGGAAAACAAATCAATAGAGGACTATATCAAGGAGTCTCAAAATATTGCCGCTTTGCATAACCAGATCGGTGAATGTGATGATGTATTGGAACGTATGGAAAATATGCTAATGAGTTTTCAAAGTGTTCTCAGCAATATAAGTACTGAAATTACTCAACTACAAAAGAAATCGGTGGCCATGTCAGTACAACTGACCAATAGACAATCGGTCAAAGCCCAACTTTCACAATTCATTGAAGATATGGCCGTGTCTGAGGAAATGATCATGTCTATTATGGAGACACCAGTTACTGAGAAAGAATTTGAGAAGCAATTAAATATTTTAAATCATAAATTGTCTCTGGTAAAAGAGTTAAGCTTCAAAGAATCCAAGTCCACAGCGGATGTGGCTGATGTTTTACACAAATTAAGATTGAAGGCCATGTCTAAAATACGCCAATACATGTTGGAACAGATCTATAAATTTCGCAAACCGATGACCAACTATCAAATACCCCAAAATGCCATGTTGAAACACAAATTCTTTTTCGAATTCATACTCTCCAATGAACGTCAAGTGGCACAAGAAATTTGCAATGAATATATAGACACCATGAGCAAAATTTATTACAGTTATTTTAAGGTGAATTTCAAAAAGATGAAAAATGAATTATTTTTCCTAATCTTTTCAGAGTATTTTTTTTTTTATTTAAAGAGTTACTCATCACGCTTATCCAGCTTGAAATTTGAGGAATCCTGCACAAAGGATGATTTAATGGGCATTGAAGACAATGTCTCTAAAGGTTTATTTGCTAAAACTACCAGTTTGAAAAACAAAAGCACTATATTTACCATTGGCAAAAGAGGTGAAATATTGAATCAACAATTGGAAGCACCCATTATTGTGCCACATGCTCAAATGAAAAACAGGGTGAGATATTTACATGATTATTGTTTGTAAATTGTATTCGGTTTAAAAGGTTTTTTTTCCAAAGTTTACCCAATGTAGTAGAGCTCTGATGATTTTATGGATTTTATTTTAAATTCGAAATCTAGTTAAAATGTACAAGAATTTGATCTAATTATGCTCTAGGAGAAAAAAACAATTGGTGGTTATGTCTACCATCAGAATTCAAACAGTTTTCAGTCATGCTTTAGTTAAAATTGTTACTTAAAATACAGACAACGATTCAGAATATTGAACCTTATTAAATGTGGATTAAAACGAGCACTAAAGTCAGGTTTTTGTGTAGAAGAGAGTAAAAAATGTCGTGTAAACTCAATGATGATGTATTATTTATTGAAAAAATTTTAAAAGCCATCACATTTAAATGAGATTAGATTGCGGAAGCATTAATTTTACTTTACTTTGGTTTTATTAATCGTTATAAACGCAATAAAATCTTGTGTGAGGTTTTTACTTTCATTTTTAAAATACGGATGTGGAACTCTGTAATATTTTCTCTCCGACTTTACATATGTAATCCCTTATCGTGTAAATAGGCCTTAAGTGTTTGTCATATTTTAACCAAATTAGAATTTATTAGCTTCGTTTTTTTTTTAATTTACTACAAAAATGTTAATGCTCAAATATTTTTTGTACTCCGACCAGTTCGTTACTATTAATCCCCATAATTTAAAATAAAAAATTACATCATTGGAAAGAATATTGCGATTAAACCAAAAAGTAAATTTAGATTCAGGCGGAGATACATTAGCAGTTGGATTAAAAGTTGAGGATTCTTGGGATTGATTACAATAACTAATGACGTTTACTGCTGCTCAAGCAAACGGGCAGCTTAAGAGTCACAATATTAGGCCTAGAGGTAGCTCTTTGCGCGTTCATGCCGAAGCTCTTGCTTTCTCTAGAGAGAAGTCATTTATATTGCGCTTCTATTAAAATAAATAGAGGCAATACTGGCTCAATTCCAACTCTTATAAAGAATGACTACGCATTTGCTAGCGATTTTAATGAGTTAAGTTTATAGACTGACTGTTCGCGAAAAAATTGTATACTTCTGAATATCTGTTAATTACAATACATTATAAATTTTTTCGAACCCATGCAGTTAAAAGATTTACTGATCTCCATATAAACAAGATTCCTTGGCTGAATGGTATTAAGGGTAAAATTATAGCTCTTAAGTGATTGTTTTCTTAAAATGAAATGTAAATAAAGCCACTACGTATTTCTATAGTTTATATGTTGCAATGTAATAGTATTAATTCGTCAATAGAATGTTTGTCATAATTTCTACTCTTTAAAAAAAAAACTCCGATTAACAAATTAAAATGTATCACCATGACAGTGCACAATACACTAACGAAACAAATCAAACTACTAGTTATTCCATTCAATACATAAGCACGTGAGATACTTATACATACATACATTCATGTGTATGAATGTTAAAAATATTTCCAGGTGTTGTTGTTGCTTTCATTGTATACATTTAATTGTTTTTTACCGGTAAATGTTACATTCCTTTCTTTATAGTATACCTTTGAAGCTTTATTCCGTTCTGAACAATATGCCTTGGTTGATAATGCGTGTCGGGAATATTTGTTTGTTACTGAGTTCTTTATGATACGTGGTGCCCAAGCCCAGGATCTGTTTAATCAAATATTGGGAAAAACTTTAACGTTAATGATCGTGAGTTATTTTACATTCGACTAGGAAATAATTTTACGTTATTAAAAAATTTTGCAATTAATTAAAGAAAAACTTGGAAACAAGCATACAGGATTGTTATGATACCATAGCCATGTTTTTATGCATACAGCTGATCTTTCGCTATCAACTTATGTGCCACAAAAGATGTGTGCCCGCCTTAGATAAGTAGGTCTTTATGAATGAATTCTATATAAAGAATATATAAACGTATTTTTAATTTTTTGTAGATATTGGGATTCTTTGCAGTCTGTTTTTTGGCCACGCTTTGAGTATGTGTTTCGTTTAAATATACAAAGTATAAGAGATTGTGATCCAACAAAATTCAACAAAGAATTGGGTCCCCACTATGTATGTAGCTAAAGATAATTAAAAAAAATACATTTAATTTGAATTATTTGTTCATTTGTTTAGATAACACGTCGCTATGCAGAATTCTCCGCCGCTATTGTTGGTATCTCTGAACATTTTCCCAATGAACTGGTTAGCCGCCTGTTACTAGAATTACAAAATGAGGTTGAATGTTTTGTGTTACGTATGGCAGCAATATTTCCTACGCGCAAAGAACAACTCATATATTTAATAAATAATTACGATTTAGTTTTGGGTGTTCTAATGGAGCACACACGTGATAATTCGAAAGAAGCAGAGGCATTCCGTGAACAATTAAATGCTCGCAGTAATGAATATGTTGACGAAATTTTAGCTCCACACTTTGGTGGCATAATACAATTTGTAAAAGAATGTGAGCCGTATTATGAAAAGGAGCAATTGGAGGAGTTACGCAAACAAGAACGCCGAAGTTTGGCTTTAGTAGCCAGCTTTTCAGCCAATTGGAAAAAATCTCTAGAAGAACTCAATCGTGAAGTATTACTATCATTTCCATCACTCTTAACTGGCTCTCAGCTTTTACAGTTAGCTTTGGCCAGTCTTGTGCAATACTACCATAGATTCCATAAACTCCTGACACCCAACGCACGAGCCCAATTGACTAATATTCATGTGGTTATGGTCGAAATGAAAAAGTATAAGTGCAATTATTGAGAAACAAATACGACTACATTCGAATTCCATTAGTTTTCTAGATTAAAAAGATAAAAAGGTGTATTTAAATTAAGAATATATGTAATTTATTTAATCCATCAGTTTTATTTATTTGTGTTTGTAACTAAGTACTCGTATTTCCGTGAATATTACTCATCTTCAAACATCATCTCTACAAGGTCTTTATTAGAGCATCGTTCACCATCTAATCTTTGAGGCGACTTCCAGCGCAGTAGCGTAGGCAAAAACACTAGATGTGTATTGGGATCCTTACGGAAAGGACAATTTAAGTCTTTCCAACTGAAAAGTTAATCAAAATATTGTTATTATTATTTATATTTTACAATTATTCGAAATTTACACTTTTGTACAAGAAGTTTGGGAGTTCAGGGGCAATTTAATTGTCTACTATTAATAAAACATGATAAGGAAGATTTATCGCTTTTTAAAGCACAATGTCACGTTTTAATTAAACACCGTAAAGAGTCAGCATTAAATTGCAAGTCATTTTAATACTTACTAGGCACGTTCTCCCACATCGACATGAATAAAATGTGATTTTTCTGGAGCCTTGGTCAATGCATCATGAATTACCGGCTCAGCTAAAGTAACAAATATCAAATTATTTACGTATGCAAATTTTTTCGCATTTAAACACATTTAATTAATTACCTTTAACGCAATAAGGACACCAACTTTCGCCCTTTTCGTTTTTGCCACCAGAGAACAGAACATGAATCGGTTCACCAGAACCTTCTAATTCATCGACCAATTTGCTAAATTCGTCGTAACCTTTAACATTGTGTTGTACCACCATTGCTCTTGGATTAGCTTTAAATTTATGCTCTACGCGTTGTAATGCACTTAATTTCAATTGGCGTTGCGATATTTTATAAATACCACCAACAAATTGCCTGAATGGAGCCGTCGTGTTAATATAAACTTTTTACGTGTGAAGAACTCTTTAAAAGTGTAATAAAAATAAAATCTCTTTCGTCACTTGTTTTTGATTTTGTCAAGCTGATAAAAAAAATTTATTTGCAGTAACAGTGCTGCCAATACGATGTATCATACGATACCAACTCTGTGCTTTACACTTACGACACTGCCAACAATAAAAAATTTTGAAATATATACCGTTTTGAATACATGTTAAATGTTATGACGTATTATTGATTGCTAATATTTATTCTAAAAAAGTAACGTATTGGTTTTCATTGTTTTAGAAAAATAAAATTTAACACTATTTGCTGCAAAAAATAAGAGATATTCTGATTCTTATGTATAATCGGGCTGCGTTGAAGGTCTTGAATTGAGTACACTCGGTATCAATCTTGATGAGAAAATGCTGTTTACGTCTAAATTAGCTGCTGCCACATTCTACAACATTCTGGCAACTTACAATACGGATAACGACTGGTGTCACACTATCCTTGGGTTTTTGCGCAAATAACAACATCAGATACTCATTATGAATACCAGAGCTCAGTATTTACAGCGTCAACCTAAGCATGAGATGGATTGTTGTTGTAAAGTATCTACTTATATAGTCTCTCAGGTTTTATGATACACTATGCAGTGAAATATAATTAAAGTAAGAATTATTTATTGTTAGAAATATTTTATAAACCTTATTAATTAATGTATAATGAAATGTATAGAATGTTTATAAAACAAAAATTAAAGGAGAGTACAATATGATGCCGCATTTTAAAATTTGTTCATAATTACGCTTATTCGGGATCCAAAAAACGATGTCGTATTTGCCAACGCAAATCACTGTGAGATGTTTCTCCTGGAATTTGATTGCGAAAGTGTTCCCATTCCTTTTTATAATACTGATACAGGGCCACAGGATCAGATTGGGGTTTTTTTCTACGTCTCGGTGATGATGCAGAACGCGGGACTTAAGGGTAAGAAAAGAAAAATAAAATCATTAATTTTTAATGTAAAAATAAAATACAAAACAAACTTACTCATAACACCTGAACTACATTTACTACGACGACTACGAGCAGTTGACGTAGGCACTGGACTACGTTGTGGTCTGTGAGGGTCGTCCGATACATTATCATGTTGGCTTGGATCTTGCCATTCTAGTTTTCTTTTTGGCGATCTTTGTAGTCGTTTTATACCCAAAGCAGGTTTACCAGCAGTTTCTTTGTTGGATGTAGTTTTTAATTTTGCAACTTTATTTCTGGCTTCGCCAGAGTCCAATAGTTCTTCAACTAGAGCTTGAGAATCAAAAGACCTATTGTCATCGCTCTGAACCAATCGTTGTCGTTGTTGTGTTTTTCCATTGCCAATGTTCAGTTTTTGTTGTAAATCTTTTTCTAGGTCTTCCATTGACTCCTCATTATTATGCTTTTCAAGATTTTTGAGTTTTTCCATTAAAATTTGCTCAACAACATCCTCTATAATCGATCGTAATGAGCCTGGTTGCGAAGTATTTATTCTTTCTCTACTTGGATGTCGCAAGTCGACTAGTTTTTCTTTAAGAACTTCCTCCACTATAGATTTAATAGCCGTTTTATCTTCTGAGGTACTACGTTCAGTTGACCGCTGACAAAATTTCTCACGTAACACATGAGCCAATTCCTTTTCTATAAGATCTTTAATAATTCTAATATCGAAATCTGCTTTATTCGTTGTTGCATTGTAATTACGTTGATGATGTTTATTTGCTGTTAATTTACTCTGGTTTTCAGATGAACTACAAGATGAGGTTGATGTTGCTACATGATTTCTCTCATATAGTACTTTAGTAGTTTTATCCCCTGCTTGTTTACTAGATGCTGGTTTTTCAAAATCGGAGGCTTTATATTCCGCAATATTTTCTTTACCAATTTTAGCTCTATACGAAGCAGTCGTCCTTCTGAAAAGTCCATCATAATAGTCATTCTGATGAGTATTAACTCCCATGCGTTCATCATATTTGATAAGTTTTCGTAGATCTAATTGGATAAAATTAAAAAAATACTTTAAAATAAAATGAACAGAAAAAATTGAACTAAAAAGTTAATTTTTGTATTTCAAATTAAACATAAAACCAAACCTAACCTTTAAGTTTTTAAACACACATAAATGCTTTATGTCTGTATGTCATACAGGCTTATTTTGTAGTTATTTGGTATTACTTGGTATTCAAGTCATCAAATGGCCGATTCACGCTAAACATCAGAGTATCTACACTTTTTTATGTTTATTAGTCCTTATATAGTGTATTATATAAAAACCTAAAAAAGCATATTTTTTCTAACTAAAAAGTATTGAAGGAACTTCGGACCATTATCGGAAACATCAATTTAATTGAGAGCAGAAAGAAAATTACATAACAAGCTCTTAATTTGTCGGCTGTTAAAAACTGGAACTACAATTAAAATGTAAAAAAATACAAAAATACCCTACCATAGGCAAATTTGTTATTAAAACATACATAATTAGTCATTACAACCCTTTAGTTAGAACTACGATCTTGCTTCTCACACCACCCATGTTGTGTATGTTAATTCCATTCATGAATGGCGGGACCTATAGTTTAGAGTCGACTCCGAATGACAGATTTTTGAACAACTTCACATAGGAATTATATTTACTCTCAAAGTTGTTAATAGAGAGAAAGTTGTCGAAGACATATTTTTTCATATTTCGTTTCGTTGGAGATGTCTGGCCTGGGATTTGAACCTACCTACTACTTTAATTCCACTCGTTTTTTACTGTATTTAGACTGTCGCCTTTCAATTAGTTCCCGCAAGAAGATAGGTTTGGAAGAACTAACTTCCCTTTTCATGACCATGCCTAGTTACTACTTTTTCAATATTGCTATCCGATATTTATTAATGTTCTCTGCCTTCAGCAGTCGCTACTCTATTATTGAACCAGTTGCCAAAGATATTATAATTAATAACTTTGCTAAACGTTATATTTAGAATTGCCTTCTCCAATTGTTCATCAAATAGACGAACATTATTATTATTCAGTTTATTATTTATATTTATTCGTTTTATACCCTTGTTTTCTCTATTGTATTGTGCTTATCATAACGAAATACAATTTCTATTTTTCTATTTTCCTTATCAACATCTGTATTCTTATTGCAGTTATTAATTATTATATCGATAGCTTCGTAATTCGGCATTTTATACGAGTTATTAATTGTTTATTTGTAGTGTAATGAATTATCTTCAATTTTATAAATTCGGTTAAAGCGAAAACATTTTTGTATATAACAAGAGACAATAGGTAAGTAAGTAGAACTTCTACTTCCTTCAATATTCCTGTAGTTTTAAATCTAGTTTCTTCCGTTGAGAAGTTTCCTACTTGAAGATTTATTTGCCCAAATTGAGGTTACGGCACACTATTAAGAGATGTGAAGACCATAGACGTTTGGACCACCAAGTCTTGATGTCTATAGGCAGCCGGTAGTTCACACTCCTTAATTGCAATCAATTTAATTTGGCCGCAAAGAACCTGGCCGCTATTGGAATAACAATTGTTACGTGTGAAGACCAACCTTTTCACCATAGACGCCCGGATCACCAAGTCTTGACTGTTACTGGCAGTTAGCTAGTTCACACTTCTTGATTGTAATCAATTTTGTTGAACACGTTCACGCCGGCGCGTACCATCGGTCACCCGCAGTTTATTGCCTCACATCGGTTGACGTGTACTACCGGTAGTACGCATTTGATTATGTTATTAGACGTTAGGTAATACCAAATATTTAGATCTTTAACAAATTTCAAAATTTAATGAGAATGAGACGAATTTACGACGAAAAAACAGCACTTTACACGATACCCTTGTATTGCTGCAAAACAGCTGCCGTCCGATAGAGCGAAAAGCATTTAGCGCAGCCGCCATTAGGAGACAACCATTAATTTAAACGCCGGCGTGAACGTGTTTATGATGATTACATTCATCTGTATCACGGAATACCATTTAATAACCTAGGACCTATTGCAATAACAATTGCCATATACTCGGTTTAAATAAAGAAAGACACATTTTTTAAATAAGATTCACTCTTTCCTTTCTTTTATTTTTTTCAATATATTGCAACATAAAATTGTTACAATTTTATAATGGTTTTATCATCGTTTCTTTCTAGTTTCATTAATGTTGTAACTTTAAAAAAAAAAAATATGTACGACATATTTGTTGTTTAATTTGTTTACGTTTACATTACATTTAAATATTACAAGGGAATTGTACAATTATAATAATTTAATAAATAATTTATTTATAAAGATTTGTATTTAAATTTATATTTTTTTTATCGTTTTAAATATTTATCAATCTTTAATTGAAAACGTTGATATACATACAGATAGTAAAGGAAAAAATAATAATAATAAAGAAATAATATGTATGTATGTATGTAGGTATTTGATCATGGAACAAAAGATAATATAAATACATAAATTAACAGATTGTTTAATATAAATGTAATGTATGTATATATTTAAATAATTTCCTTTCACTAACTTATGATGACTTTGCTTAAACAATATTGATTGGTATTGTATTTCTATTTCTCTTTTATTTTTTTTGTTTTTTTTTCTTTGAAATATTAAACTTATAACTTATAAATGTTATTTTAATTAATTATTAGGTTACATTTAGTTGAATTTTTGTTTGTTTTATCCTTTTTTTGGTTTTGAGAAAAAAAAGAACATAATTGTGGTTTTCTATTACATTTACTACACTAAATAGTGATGGGGGGAAGGGGGTCGGTTCTTTAAACATAAATAACAGAAAGATAAAAATTTTAAAATTCATTTTATAGCGGCTAGCTAACCTTTAAAAAAGAATGAAACTAGACTACATATAAAAAAAAAGAAAAAAGAAAACAATACTCAGGATAAACGCAAGAAATAAAAAAAAAAAATATAAAAGAATTCAAACACTGCGAACAAACGAAAAGAAAAATAAATTAAAAAAATTTTTTTTACGAAAATACAATATTGGAGGGATTTATTTATAAATTAATAAAAGAAAACAACATTTTAGCATATATTTAGGATTTCGTTTTTTTTTTTTTTTTTTTTGTTAATTTTTGTTTTCTGTAGTTTTTGTAGTTTTGTAATCATAAGTAATTGTAGTATGATTACTTTAATATATGGTGTGTGTGTGGGTTTTTCTATACAAAATTTAAACTATTTTATAATAATTAAATATTTTTGTTTTTTAGTTTATAATAAATTACAATAAATCAATTATAACAATTGTTTGTTTATTTATTTGTTTGTTAGTTTGTTTGTTTTGTTTATACGTTTTAAGCTCATTATAAATTTTATAAAAAGTTTTCGTTGAGCTTTTTGTTGGTAAATAAAATATTTATCAACTTTTGGCTATTTTCAGTCGAATATGGGCATTAAAACATAACCCTGACCCTATCTACGATAACGAAAACGTCTAAACGGCGCACGTAAACGCCGGCAGGTTACACGTACTTCCTTCTTTAGAAATTGTGAAATGGCTAACGATTTGACAGCAGCTGTAGCGGCCTCAGCTGCGCACGTGACCGCATTCGTGGGTGCATATTTTGATATATCAAATTTTCTTTTGGGTGTCACAGAGCTGTTGATGTTGTGCAAATTACTGTTGTGATCATCGTCATCGAATCCAACATTCGAACGAAGCTGACAGTGGGAATTGCTTAAATCCATATCTGTATCTAATCCATCGGACGAAACTGTAAATATGTCCGAATTGTCGCCAGCCTTTTCGCTGGGACTGATACAGCTGCCTAAACTTCCGTTCAGTTGTGGTGTACGCCTCAGAGCTCTCATAAAGGGCGTAGTTGGTGTAGAAGTATGCGCTGAAATAGGATTTAAGAGATTTGTTCGTAATTTTTCCACTGGACTTTCCTGTACGCAACGGAGGCGCTTTTCCTGAGGTTCATAGGAATCTTCGTCATCATTTTCTATGATTTTCGGAATTATTTTCTTACATTTCTTATTAACCTTCTTACCATCTGACGAATTTGGTTTGTTTTGATTCTGTCCTTCGTCCTCATCGGCCTCTTCGATGTCAGCATCGGCATCAGAATCAGCTTTTTCTAGATGTAGCGTCTCTTCCTCATCCTCCTCTTCTTCATCTTCTATAAAATCAGCCAGTGTGTCATTTTCATCCACGATAACTGCGTGTTGGTCTGCAACCTCATAGTCTTCTTCTTCGCCCTCATCTTCATCCTCGTCATCTTCCTCATCATCGTCATCATCATTAGCCGATTGGAAATCTTCATTCAGACAAATTTGTGAGTCTTCATCTTCCAGTAAAATATTTTCCTCATCTCCTTCAATTTCTTGTTTTACTGTTTCAACTGTTTCGGCCCGCAATTCGTTATCCGACTCAGGAGGCGTAATTACACCACTCTCTCTCGTCTGTTCCTGTGTACTATCATCATGATGCAAAGCCAAATTATTATCTATAATTTCCTGCTTAACAGAGACTTTATTATTGCAGTTCTCTTCTCGTATACATCCATTTTGTAGGAAATAAATTTTATCATGCATAGACTGTTGCCGTGTCGCCGCTTTCTTTTTCGGTAGTTTCGGCCAACCTGTGCGATTCGATTTAGGATTTTTACGTTTTCTATAGTATTTATTCAAATGCACTGTGTTGAAAATACTGAATTTTGATTTACGTTCAGAATTGTTAGCACCATCGGCTTCGTCCTGCAATCGATCGGAACTTTGATTGATTAAATCGCAGAGATCGAAATCACTTGAGAAATAGTCGGTGGTTGGCGGTGTGTTTAGATCAATGTCATTAATAGTAGGAACACTATTCGTAGCTGTTCGAACACTTTCCATCATATCAATATCCAATTCATTCACGTCCACCGTACCATCGTCTTCGGGTGGTGTTGTTATATTAACGGCAGGTAATGGGAAATCATTTTCATACTCCTTATTGGCTAAGTCCAGATATTTGTCTATTTGCCATTCTAACAGTTTGGGATTAACATAGTCTGTGGCTTTCTTTAACGCTTCCAAAGCCACGTTATCAACGTCGAATTCTAATACACCCTTTTTGGAACCAGTCTTACGTATAGAAGCTAACACATTCGCAGGATTTTTCAACAAATTATTGTAACCCTTCTGACGTCCTCTTTTTCGTCGACCTCTTGTCGCTGTTGTACCAGGAACATGCTGTTGTAGTGCGGTGTTTGGGGTAAGGGATCTTTGTTGTGCAACAGGACCAGTCGTTGAAGAAGCGGTATCGGTTACTTTGTTGCTAGTACCCCATAAGTTCACTACACTGTTTGAACATCCTCGTCCACGACCACGTGCAGAACGGGGTCTTCCCACAGCCCTTTGCACAAAAGGTGGCGAATAATCGTATTTATTTCGCCCTCTTCTCATCCTTTTAACAGTCTCAGAGATCTCTGTGGCAAATCGCAATTCTTCAATGGGAGTTGGAGCCTGTGATCTTGTACGTGGTGAATTTACTATAGGAGCAACAGATTCAGGAGCAGTTTTTTGAGCTGATGGCGGAGGAGTTTTAAGTGGTTCTTTCTCTACCGCTTCATTGGTTCGTAATTTTTCCGCTGCCAACGCCAATACTTCAGATTCCGTTGCAGTAGGCGTCATTGGAGGCTCATCTATTTCCGAATTCGGTTTACTTAACGAATCCTGCCGCTGTTTTATTATACAACTAACTAAAGCCAACGTAGAAGCATGTTCCCGTGGAGATTTTCTTGGTGGCAATTCCAAGTTCGCTAAGAAAGAGACTTTACTTAAAAGTTTATTTCTCATTTTCTTAGATTTACAATTAGTGTGAGTGCTACTAGCACAACTACTGGCATTACTGTGGGTTGAACCTGCCCTATCCAATCTAGCAGGTAAAGAATTTTGTGCCAAATCCTCGGTCTTTATGTCTGCAGCAGATTCAACTGGCACCACTCGGCTTTCATTACCGCAATTTCTTGCCGTATTTACAACTTTTTGTTTCTGCATTTGTTCTTGTTGTTCTAACTCTTGTCGGTAACGCTGCAAGAGTTTTTTGTGTCTGTATGCATACGATTTTGTTTCCATGTTGTTAGAAGAGGAATTTGATTTGGAATGTTCTGGATCTTGATTGGTAAAATTCTGTTGCTGGTGATTACGTTTATCGTTTACGAAAGATGACGAACAATTCTGATCTTCCTGAGATTCCTGGGTATTGACACTGCCGCTTTGAGCATCGTTGGTTTCAGTTTTTAAATCGAGCTTTAAATCTCTTCTTACATGATGTTTTTGAGCCTGACTACTTTGTTCTTTCATGTTAATATCTTGACACAATTTACAACAAATCTTACTTTTATTACAATCAAACAATGTTGTCTCAAACGGTATGGGCCCCAACTCGTATGGCAATTTTCGATATTTTGTTGAACCAAAATATTCAAAATACTTCTCTTCACAGTTATCTTGACGTTTGTAGACGCGGTACCACAGATCAGATGCTGGTAGACGTTCGAAAGCATAATGTATGGCCTGAAGACGTTCGCTTTTAGTGAAATCGAAATATCGTGAAGGTCCCGAATTCTCTTGTTTTATTGGTGTCACCTGCTCCGGTTTAGTAGACGCGTCATCTTGTTTACTAGTAGATTTCTTTTGAGCAATCTCTGCTTTGGATTGGTCAAGTTTAACAGCTGATTTCTTTGGAGGTATTTCGGACTTAGATTCCTTCGCGATTGATTTTGTTTTATCAGAGACTGTCGACTTGTTGCATTTCTTTGCAACTGTCTTTGGCTTGGAATGCGGTTTTGAACACTGCTCCTCCCCTAGGCCAGGTTGAAGTTCGAATTGCAATTGAGTGCTTAAGCGACTTTGACGTCGTGCTAAACGTTCTTCTCGCAATGATAAATTCATTTGTGGTGGAGTTTCAAGCGATAACCGGGTTCTGGGCAGCATCTTAGTTACAGCTGTTGTTGGCACCGATGGTGCAGTAAGACTTGCTGCAGGTCTTTTTTGAGCTTTCGTTCTCACTCTGGCGGTTCTGACGATAAAGTCTTTATCGTTTTCATCATCGTCTTCATAATCATCTCCGTCAATGGTAATGTCATCATCATCGTCATCTTCATAATCGTTTACATCAAAAACGTGTATTACGTTCTTCTTGCATAGGGTCTTTTGAGGCTTTTTCGTTATCTCCCCCATCCTATCCTCCATTTTCACAACTGATCTACGGCTACAACGGTTTGCTCTTAAATTATCTTCTTCTTCAGAATCGTTCTTCGGTTCTTGTTTTATTTGAAGAGTCTTCAAGGTTGGTTGCTGTTTAACTGAAGTTGGTAGTGACGTTGCAGCAACCTTCGTCCTAATTGAAGTTTCCAACTTTTGTTTAGTTTTAGCGGCCTCCACGGCGGCTTGTAATAAACGTGTGCTTGTTGTGGCTGCTGTTACTATAGCCGTGGCAGTTCGACTACTCTTACGAGTGGCCTCCGGCAATATAATCTTGTTGGAAACACTTACCACCGTTGCAACATTTTGTACTTTTGTTATGATGTTTTTGTCATTTTGTTGCGTTGATATTGATTTTCCCTTTTTTGTTGTGGTGACTGTTGTGGATTTTGTTTCAGTTCTCAGTTGTTCAATTGGCTGGATGGGGGTCTTTGGAAAGCTCTGTTTAAATTCTACTCCCAACGTTGATTTTGATGACGATGAGGAGCATACTTTAGATAGTCGTCTCTTAGCTTTGACAATCGGTCTTTTGCCATTTTTCGAATTAAATTTAACATTGATATCATCGTCAACTTCATGTTCCTCAGATGATGAAGAAGAAGAAGAAGATAGCAGTTGTTGAGAAGACTGTGTATTGTGTAAGCGATCAGAAGTTGTATGGCGATCGATGTCCGTAGGCAAATCGCTAGAATCATTACGTTTTTTGGGAAACATGAAATTTTCGGCTTCGCCATTTAATACTTGCAATTCTGTGGTACGTACTTTTTTGAATTTTACTATAATCGAGGGTGATCCCAGGGCCTTATCATCATTCAACCCGGCACCAATGCCTTTACCTCTAGGCGGCGTACAATTTACTTCGGTGTGGGTCTCTACCACTTTGTACAAAGAGTTAGGCGGTAACATGGCACGTATAGGTGGCGATATTGCAGCTGTTGAGGATGGCTTCTTCCTTGTCAAAGATGTTTTTACATCTAGAGCAGCTAGAGGTTTCGGTGGACTAGGGATCTTTGGTGTTTTTACAGTAATAGTGCAGTTTTGAAACTTTTCGGAGGAATGCTTGCCTTTGGTAGATCTTTTCGACTTTTCTCTTAGGTTAGGAGAAACAATCTTGTATTCCAGGGATTTTCTTTTTTGATTAGAAGAGGATTTTTGCGAAATATCATCCTCCTCACCATCATCGTCATTGTCATTGTCATCTTCATCTTCATCGTCATTACAATTCTCATTCTCTTGGTTGACATTGTTGTTTCCTAAAGGATCTTCTTCATTATTTAAGAGCTCATCATGCTCTACTTCCATTTCCTCCAGTTCAGTTTTTATTTCCAGTTTTCGATTCTCATTCAAAAACTTATTCACATCGGCCGACGAATGTATCAAAGAGTCTAGAGCCATAAAATTTTGCGAGTTTTTTGCAAAATATTCATGGTCTTTAGTTTTTAAGTGAATTGTGAGGGCATCGTACTCTATTTTGCATATTTCACAAACTCCACACTGTTTATCGCTTGAATCCTTTTGCAGTTGAGGCGTTTGATTTTTGCATTTAACCGACTGTTTCTGGGAGTTGGCAGGAGATTTTATAAGATCGTTGTCCTTGTTTTTTAAATTATTATGATGATTTTGTGAGGATTTTGTACGAGATTTACGTGTCATATTGTTCTCTAGTGCACCCTCCAAAAGTTGTGTCAAATCTTTCTTCGGTGACAATCGAAAAGCACCGTCTTCGCGACTTAATTCGATTTTAGGCCACTCTTGAGGTTTCTTTATTAAATGATAGTATGGTCGGTAGTTACGCTTGACGGACTCAAATTTTATGTAGCTCCCTTTAAGACTTATGGGTTCAACGGCATACGATTTACTTCTCGATTTACTTGAATGATCTAAGTAATCTTTCAATTCGTGTTGGACTTTTTTAAAAAATCTTAAAGCGATTTCACACTGCCAAACCACATAAGGATATGAAGTAGAGCCTGTTGCATTATTTGTCAGACTATCCCTAGGCTTTAAAGGTAGAACAGATGTTTGATCAGCGGCTGAACACCTATTCTGTTGGTAACTTGTCGTAGGCGTAGAGACGTTTATGGTGCTCTGTCTACGAGCTCTGTTTAGAATAGCATCAGCTCTTGAATTTCTAATCGGCTTTTTTGTAGAAATTCCATTATTTTGCTTCCCAGACTCTATACATTCTATCGAATACGGTGTTTGAGGAGTTTGCGGTGTTTGAGGTGTCTGCGGAGTTCCCGGACAACTGGTATTTTGGTTATTGTTTGTATTGGCTGAGGCAACTGCGACCGGTAAAATAGGTTTATCGGTTACAAAATGAGTAACGCTTGGCGTTAAAAAAAATTCTAACGTGCCACCTAATAATTTGATTTGCTCTTCTATGCGTTTTGTTAATTGATGATCGCGTATATCCAAATAGAATTTAAAATGGCACAGCGGTTTCTTACATTTGACTACTTTAACAGCAGGACTGCGTTTTGTAATGTCCTGTACAATTGCAGTTGCAGTAGCTGCTGCTGTTGTAGTTGGTGTAGTTGAAACGAGAGTTTGTTGCAATGTTGTTTTCTTTTGGGTTGTTGTAGGTGTTGTTGGCAATTGTTGTTTCTGCTGAGACTTCTGTTGCTGATTTTCAAATTTACATTTACTGTTGATTTCCGATTGTGGTTGCATACCTTTAGACGCAATATGGCTATTTCGTTTCATAGTTGAATAAATGCACACACACAAACACATATTCAGGCAATGCAGAATTTTATCAGTTTTTTTTCGTTTTAGTTGACAGTGGCGCAAATTTTTATTTTTTATTTTTAATTTTCATGGAAGGGCGAGCCGCACAATTATATTTTTTTGTTTGGGAAAAAAGAGCAAAAAAACAAAAAAAGAAACAGGTCAGTAACAGTAAATTTATTGAATTTATTATAAATAAAATAGAATTATGATTCCCCAAAAAGGATAACAAGCATTAAATCACATAAACACACACCTTTCCAGCAATGACAAAATGAAAATAATGTAAAACACAACATACTAAAGATCTTCACAGAACTGGAACAAAAGCTGAACCTATTGCGTACACTTTCGCGCTCTCTCAATTAAGTTTTATAAGAAACGAGAAAAATAAACAGACAGATGTTCGAATCTGCAATGATCTAGGCATCATCCCTTAAAAAAATAAGAACTGATTGCAAAGAAGGACTACTAACTACGACAAATTTGCAACTCTGTGAGCGAAAAAAAAAACAAAATTCATTTGTTTTAATAAAAAGAAAATAATAATAATAATAATCTTCATTATGAGGGAGTATTCTAAATAATAATCATTGTGCATATATTCATAATATTTCGTTAACTATAGTTTGGTATACAAATTATACACTATTTATTTAAAATGTGTACTTGTAAATACATACATATGTAAATATAAAATTTATTTACTTTTTTTATTAAAGGTATGAGTACGTTATTGTATATGCATACATATGTATTTATACACTAATCGCATATGTATGTGATTTTAAATTTGTTCATAGATAAACTATGCAAATGAAAGCATATAAATGCATATGTTTATTTATTTTAATTGATATATAAACAATTATATACCTTTCATCCCACTATTTCAATACAGCCAAGAGAACATATAAATGTACATACAATATACAAATGTGTATGTGTTGTATACATATATATATATTTTAATTTGCATACATTTTTGTTTTTAATAATAAAATTTACTATCGATTTTTAGTTACCAGGTTATAATGCATAAAGAAGGAGTTAAAGTTTGTGTCTTAAAACATACATCAAGTGGGTGCTAATAATATATCAAAAGCATATAATAATGCATTGCTTTTCATTTTAATACGCTTTTCATTTTAATATCGTTTTTATGGTAAGTTAAGAATTTACGAATTTAAAAAATATTTAAAATTGAAATGTTATAAAAACTTTTCAATCCGTTTTTAAATTATTTCCGATCAGGAGAAAAAATTAATTAATAAAAATAATAAAATACAACAGAATTAATAAATTAAAAATAAAATATTGTTTGTGTCAAACGCAACTTTTTATTTTCTATTCCAGAATGAGTTCTTTATTTAAAAACTGGCTAAAATGTGAAAACGATTGCTTTCAGACCCTAATTATACCCAGACGAATTAAAAAAAAAACTTACATTAAATTCTAAAAATTGAAAATTGAAATGAAAGTTCACTAATGATTTAATAAGCATTATAAGCAAATACATAAAATTGTGAAAACATTGTTGCAGGTAACTTAATCTGCGTTTTAATCTGTATAAAAATAATTAATAGAAAAATTAATATATAAAACAATATTCACTCGGAATAAATGTTGAAAATTCTTTTAAATTTATACATAGAAAACTGATGAAAAGTGCCTAATGATGAAATCTATTTTTAAAACAATTGAGAAATCTATTACGTACAATATATTATGTTTTCAGGGATTTACAGTTGGCAACCCTCAAAGTCTAGTACTTTCAGTACAGTAAAGCAATCACCTGTTTAACTGGAAAAAACTAGAGCAGTTCAACTGAAAAAAAACCTATCCTACCTACATTCCTTAAAGAAACAAAAATAAATACAAATGAATATAGAATTAGTCTATTAAGAGCTAACGTGGATAAAAAGAGTACTTTAATAAATTGATAGCAAACCACAATATGTTCTTAAATATTTTGCCTTTATATATATGTAAGTTATTAGTATAACATATAAACCTCTCACACTATGTATAAAGTATATGATATTGTATACTATATGTATCTATGTATATTGAAGAGGTATGTTGTATGTATATTGATGTTATGATACAGATAAAGTTTGTAAAGTCATAAGCGGAGAGCATATTATAGTTACTCATCATTTTCTATCTTTGGTTGTAGGCAGTTCTTTGCCTGAACATTTTCACATGTTTGTACAACATGTTTTATGTTTTTTTATATCCGTGCTAGGAAATAAAAATAAAACCCAACAGATCTTTACATTTTATGTCTATGTTTCTTTTTTCATTTAAGCATATTCCCATTTAGTTTATAATCTTTTTTTATTTTATTTAATTGTGTTTACATACATTGTAAATGTTGAGTTTTCGTTAACTTGAGAATTAATCATGCATTTTTGCTGCTTATTTTATTTTTTGTATATATAGTTCCCATTTCAATCCATAGTACTTATTCATTTATACAATCTACTTTTTTTATTTACTAAATTAGGAAAAACAAATACCTTTTATGGAAAATTATTAATTATTTTATTAAATTTCATAAAAAGCGGTTTTCTCTTCTATATACAATAAACAAAATATGGTAACATTGTTTTCCATATGTAGAGTTGCATTAGCCCAATTATGAAGAGTAAAACAACAACAAAATAAACAACACTGTTACTTAAACCTCTCAGGCTGGCGCATTGTGATAATCAACGAAAAGAATAAATAAAAGAAAACTAGAAATAAGTATTAAATTAAATAATTAAACACATACGAAAATATAATCAATTGAAGCAAAAAGAATTAATGAAAAATATTAATACACCACTGTCAACGAAAACGAAATAAGAAAGCGCACCAAAGTTTAAATGTGTATATTGTATTGAAAATAAAATGAAAAAAGGAATGAAAGATACAAAAATAATATAATATGAAAACAATTCACAAAAAACAAGAACACAACGTACAGACATTCATATGGATTTTATAGTAGTTTTTCTTTTTTTTTTTGTCTCGGTTTCGGTTGCTGCTGGGGTTTGTCTGTATTTTCTAAAAAATAAACTCAAAAAATAAAACAATGTTGACGTCGCCACAACGAACAGAAAGAACTTCACAGAATACAAAAGAGACCTGAAAAAAACTCCACAACCTATATTTTTTTTTTGTTTGGTGAGGTAGTAGAAGTGCACAACGAAAAAGAAACGAGAATTATGTAGTTGCTTGCTTTACTTATTTTGAGGACGTTCGATGTGTGGTTGTTTGCTTGTTTCATTCGTACATTGTTTAGATAGACCGACTTACATACAGATAGATGGTGATGTACGGCGATGTGTTGAACTGACTGAGAGACAGACAAAATCACACACACACTCACACACACTAGCAGGATGAGAATAACAAAAAATTGTTTGCTTGTAAGCTCGTAGTTATTTTGGTTATTGTTGCTGTGAGCAGTAAAACTAAACATTTGTTTGTGTGATTGTACCTTGACTACAATATAGCCAGCCACACACTCTAAACTAAACACACAACAGCCGGCTTTATGTACAACATTTAAAAAAAAAATACAAATCGACGAACATTAGTTCAAACGTACGATAATATATACTTGCAGCAGCAATAGCTAAAAAAATATTTGCTTATATATTTCTCCCATACAGACTAAACCAACCATTCAACCGACCGAGCGACAGACATTTGGTTTTTTTAAAATGCTTGTGTTTTTATATTTTCCTTTCATCACACTTTAATGTACAATTCTATATGAATTTTGTGCACAATTTATGGAGAAGCAGACACATAGGCAAGCAACTGAAATTGTATGGTAGAAAATACGTGAAATGATGTTTTAAATGCTAAATTAAAAGTACAATTCTATATACAGTTTATTATTATTGTGTGCGGAATATAATTGAGGTTAGAGCGAAAATGAAAATAAACATTAAAGCTGTTTTTGTTTACAATCAAATACATTTTACACTCTCTTCGTATTAAGAATCAAAACACTTTTCTCTTTTTCTCTCTCACTCTCATTCATAAACATACACATAAACACTCACTGATCTGTTATAAAAACAAAACTGTCTTCTTTATATATGTGCCGTTTAGTTTAATAGAAAAAAAGCATTTGAAACACTCATGTTTTTTCTATTTATCAATAAATTCTATAAGAATTCTGTTACCATTTGTCATGCTATGCTTACCTTTTAAAAATTCTTTGAGTTGTATGGCTGATATATTTCTGAAGCCCAATTCATTTAAATAATGCAAAATGGCGCGTGCATCCAAAGGCAAATGTGACATTTTCTTATGGGCCTCACACTGCTCTCCACTTCATACATCGATTTCGTTAAATTAAAACAACACACATTTACACAAACACCATACACTCGTTCACAAAATATACACAAACTAAAAGAAAGTTCCCATACAAAAAAATTTAATTTTCTTTTTGTCGTTGCTGTTGCTTAAATGATTGCTGGCTGGTTTTGCTTTGCTTGCGCTGTATATAAATTTTAAGTATTCGTATGACTCGCATATACACTCACGACTCAAATGAAATGAATTGAATTGTATTCTTTGTAATATTTCTGGTTATTTTTCACAGAAAATGCTTACATTTATTTTGCACTTTATTTTAGGTCTTTATATTTATAAAAACAAACACACGTTAGTATATCAAGTGTATTCTTGTCTATTGTTTTCTCTTGGTTTTTATTATCATTTCTCTTTTTACTTTTACTCTTTATGTTTTTTTTTATTCAACTTTGTCTTTACTTTGTGATTATTTTATTACAGAAAAAGCAGCTTAAGCGTTTTATTTCGTAATTTTATGTATAGTTTTTCAAATGAAACGTAGTCGTTTTTATTAAAAAAAGAGCCCCAGCGTACCACTTTATTTTATTTTCACGTCGTTTAAAATAAAAATGGTTTCTCATTCACACACACAGAGTAAAAAATTTTTTCTTGCCTTTGGCTTGGTCTTTTCTCAATACAAATTTTTATTTTTAGTTTAAATCGTAGTACACTTGAAATGCATTAAAACATTTATTATATTCTTAGGCAACCTTTATTCATGTGTAGATTTTCACAATTTATTTCTCTTAGTTTACTCTAGTTTCATTTAATTTTAATTAAAATATGTAGTACGTAAAATTTTTTCCTATCATCGTTTCGTTTCGGTTTGACGCTCGTTTTTCTTGTATTATCTTTTGACTTGATTTTTTATTCTTTGTCATGGTGAATAAATTTTATACTCTCCTCTCCATTTTCCTTTTTTGAAAATTATACAGAGATGTTATTGCGCATACAGGGTTGCATGAAAGAGTACTAATTTTTATTATTAAATCATTTAAAATTGTTTTTTATTATACCGATATTATTTTGAAATATATATATAATCCTCCACATAATGCAAATTAAATACCTTCTATACAATTCCAATTTCAAGCATATGGTATGTTTATTATATTAAATGTTAATATGTCGATTTAATTTTGCGTGAAATCATTTTAAATTATATATTTTAGCAGTAATATATTGGAACTTGGAATTAAAAGATAATTAAATTTAAAATAACAAAAACTATTTAATAAAATGAATGAAAAAATCATTAACTAAATGAATTAAAATACCTATCAACTTTTTCATAATTTGGAAATCGACTGCTGTAGGTGAAAATCGTCTTTTTATTTTAAAAGATCTCGTTTAATAACTCCATATTTTTAAATTCATTTAAATGCTTAGCTTCCATGCTAAATTAAACTTAACTTCTTGAATGAGTATATGGCAAATTATTATTATTTAACTTTCACCATATAAATCAAGCTTAACTTATCATAAATAAAATAATATTGTATAAATTTATACAATTGAATGCAATTACACTGTCTAATATTATAATCCACAAAGCTTTCTTTTTGTTAGAAATATAAGTCAGAGAAATAATTAGACGGATTATAGTGTTCCGGAATAATGTCATGTGATATGTCATTGTTATTTTATTAAGTTTCGAATTATATAAAAAAACCTATAATTTCATTAAGATATCGTGTTATCGTATATTGAAATTACAGATCTATACAAATAAATCAAAATTTATTCATTTGATCCACTTATTTAAATATTGAAGAATATTTAGAAATTGGTTTCTAGAATTCATATCCGTACTCTATTCCTATGACATCAATTTTCGATATTATTGACTTTATTTTTAATTATCTTCGTTTGTATAAATAAATGTATAAAATTTTGGATAATTGATAAAAAAAACAATTTGAACAAACATATCTCAATGTTTCATATGAATACTTATAAATACAACAATGTATTGTTTCGTCACAAAATACAACACTGACCGTGGATCAATGCCATGTTTTTAAGCCTGTTTATTTTTCTTGTATTCTTTCCTTTCTATTATTTTATGTTACTTTTTTGCCATATTCGTAAATTCAACCACTAACACCAATGCACAATGCATTGTTGCAAGTTCGTCATAAAGGAAATACTACTAGACTAAGAAACACATACAGACAGGGAGAGGGCGATACAATAAATAAAGAGATTTAAATGAACTGAGAAAAGTAATCAAGTGCATTTGTTAAGATTGAAATTGCGATCTGAGATTATTTCAGTCTTTGGAATAGGGATTTTAATAACGAATAGATACGAAAAATGTGGAAAAACGTTTTATTAACACTTTTAATTGGTAAGTTATTTGTTTATACGTTTACTGCCCGCAATTTATTTAAACAAAAAGAGCATGATGGAAGTTTTGAGTACGTGAGAATTTGAGTGAGCGTCTTTGTGATTGATTTCATTTTGCTTGTTGCAGTTACCTTGAGTTTTAGCTGCTGTCAGGCGGGTAGTGTGCGAAGCCGTTCTAGTAGTTACAATTCAAAGCGTAATTATTATGGCTCACAGCAGCCGCAGCAACCAGTTCAGCCAACGCAAGCATCTTCCATAACACCTAAAGAATATTTGGATAAAAAGTCTGGCTTCTCAACCTTTGGCATTATATCCATTATATTTGTGGTCATTGTAGGTTGTTTGGCCTTTTATTACGGTATTATGTGTTATCCGTTCCTCTGTCGAGATGAAAAGAAATATCGTTTTATGGACGTGTCATCAACCATTACAGCGGCCACCTCACGTTCCATACAATCAATAGAACATTACCCAGATGATCAGAAACATGGACAAATTAATGATGGCCATAGTTTTAAATAAACAACATCGTTTTGTGTATGTTAACCATATCCGAAGAGTGGCAAGGCAGCATGTGTAAGCATTTAGTTTCTAAGGGACTGTGTATAAGAAATAAGCTAACATTTAAGATAGGTATGCTGATCGTTTCAAATTTATTTTTTGTTTGTAAGTAGTTTTTAAATTAAGATTCTATTGATTATTTCCCACCCCAAACATATTGAACAAATAGCCAACACAAATGCTCAATGTACATTCTTTCCTGTTTCAATTATTGTGGCCATAATTGTAAAACTTATCAAGTAAATAAGAAAGTTGATGTAACCTTTTTAGTTACGCTCATTCCCCTATGGTATACTATACCCTTATTTGTACGATTTTTCCAGGTACAATTTTCCTATTCATGTACTTTAGCATTGGCATACCGCATAAAAACTACTATCCACTCTCATAATCAGTATATTTTCTATGTAAAATGTTCCCTTAAGCAATCATTTTGAATTCTTCTGCACGACTATGATTGTTGTTGCTGTTTTTCTTTGACTTTACCTTTACGTAAAAGTACTCTGTGTAAACGTGGTTTAAATCTTTCACTTTTTTTTTCAATCTCAGTTTGCCCAATCGTTTGTTTGGTTGTTTGTATAACATAATTTTTATTTTGTTTTTCTCTTTGATTTGCTTTTATTTCCTTCATCTTATTATTATCAGCAGCAGGTATGAAAGGAAAGATACACTTTAGCTACCTACACATAGAAAGGCCAGTTTAAAATTTTTTAAAATTGTTGTATATTTTTTTCATGTGTTCGAAATTCTTCGAAAATGATTCACGTTGAGATTTGTTATGCAGCTGGCTAAAGAGGAAATTGCTAAAGTTATTGATACAAACGAAAAAAAAAATATTTCAAATACTCAAACAATATTTTATTAGATCAACAAGAAGAAATAGCATTTTATAATTAATTTTCATTTTAAATGAACTTGAAATTTTCAAGCACACATTTTATTATCTTGTAATAATATTAATGTTATTATATATTTAATCTTGAATAACATTGTTTGTTTATGTATGCATTTAAACAGAGTCTTTAGCTTGGAATTGGAAGAATGAGTGAATGAATGAATATATTGAAAATTAACTAACAGAAGCTGAACAACATATCAAGAAATTAAACTCGTTGGCAAACTGCTTATTCATACATACATATGTATGGTGACTGGTCTTTAAATTATCCATAATAAATGTTTCAGTAGGTTTTCTTCCTTATAATTTTTTATGTCATCTAACTTTTCTAACCTCTTTTTTTTACAAAACTTTAAACCATTTCATGCAATATTATTTCGCTGATAAATAAGATAAAAATTTTATAACAATAACAACAATTTACATAATGTTTTCGTTTTATTAAGACGATATTGGATTAACAGGGCATGAAACTTTTTCTAGTTTAAGTCTAACAAATAAATTACGATTTTATTATAGTGCTTCTTAAAGGCAGCTAAAAATTATTGAACAAATTATCAAGCCGTATATATCTTTCCATTGCCAATACTCTATGTCAGTGTAATTTTTAGAACCATTTTTCTGTTTTCCGTTTTATTTCCCTTTTATTTTAATAATTTTCAAACAAAAGTTTTACAATCTCTACCAACTCAAATATATATCGTGAATTTTTAGTATCAAATATAACTCGAATATATATGTATGTGGTGTATACATGAATTTTTAATAGATTTCTTTTTTATTAGCATATTATTTTGTCATATAAAAAAAAAAACAAAATAGGTTGTATTACGAATCCATTTTAGTTGTAATTATTAAAATTATTAATTAATTCATTAATTTAAGTTGAAATAATTTTTAAAAACATATTTTATACATCCATGTAAACAAATCAAACATTTATTTGATGCATTTCTTTAAATGCATTTATATTTCAATTACAAATTATAATACGTTTGTTTTTTTTTTTACAAAATTTATTGTATTTAAATACATAAGCAATGTTAAGGTAGAATAACAATTAGCATAGTAATTAAGCATAGCCTTTTTATATACAAACTTTTTTTTATATACAAAAACATTTTTTTACATCACATAATGCGTAATTATTTTTTTTATAGAATTTTTATCTAAAAAAAAACATTTTTTATACATAAAAAATTTACATTTTCATAAATGCTAACTTTTGTAGAAAATATAAAAATATGTTTTATTTATTATTCAATGACAATTGGAACAAAATTATAAAATTTTATTTGGAACAAATTGACAAATAAAATTCCATGATCTTTTTAGGTTAATTGTTTTTGAAAGCAAATTAGAACCACATAGAAAGGTAATACGTTCTTACGAAAATTGTATCAATTTTCCTAAACGACCTGAGAACCACTTGGCCAAAGATTACCTAATCAGCTCTTTGAGAAGAAAAAGGGTTTACAATTTATTTACGATAAAGGAACGCATTTCGGTCCATTTTATAAAGTTTTCGATGTTATTTAGACATAATTGTGTCTAAATCTTGTTTAAATCTATAAAATAAAAGCCATTATTTTTTCTTATAAGCACAAGTTCTTCTAAATGCATGTTGTGCCATATTAATCATTCAATATTACAACTTAGTTCTCTGTTTTCACTTTAATAGCGGCAGAGCCTATTTTCTTTGCTATTTATTTTCTTATTCTGGGCCTATTCAAACCGGTTCTTAAATGTTTGCTTTTGGTCAGTCAGCTCTGAAAGAGTTAAATTGAACTCACGGAATTGCGTTGGCAAGACTTATATCTTAACTGCCTTGAATACATTAATCTGTTCATTGCTCGGAGTTAGCTTTTCAGATTAAGTGTGGTATTCGTATTTTCCCATCTTAATCTAGATCTTTTGGAACGCCATCATAACCTTATCGAGTCGATGTCTAGGCGGATCTTTCTACTCTCATCTTTACCAATTAGCCAGCTTTCATTTTCGAAATTAAATTCCTTCGTTTTGTCTCGCGGACAGTGACTAATAAACTCTCGTCCTAAGCGGCTGACGAGTTTTGTTTCGAATTGTGCTCTCAGACTTATTTTCTCTTCAGCTCTTTTCGAGCATGACAGACCTCGTATACCTTTTAGGTTCTGCTTTAATTCTTCACTTCGAAAACGTTTTCTCTGTCCCTCATAATAGTCAACTAGGTCCCTGCAGTCCACCACTTCAATGTGAGGTGTATGCAATTTCTTTATGTGTTCATTCTTATTTAAGCGGTTTCAAACTGGTTTTAAACAATTTTTAGTAATGTTGTGTGTGTTAATTTTATACATTAGTAGTCCCAGTTTAAAGTCGATCCCGAACAATGGATTTTTTGCTCTGATTTTTTGCCAGAAATTTGCTGAGTGGAAGTCACCGGAGAAATATTTTTGGTCTGAAATGGGGTTTAATTTCCATCGAAACATGCATGATTCTATGCGTAGCTATTGTGTTACTAAAAAAATTGATTTTTAAGAATCGTTTTTAATTAGGTAGACATTCCAAAATTCGACATCAAAACGTATTACACCAACGAAGTATTTCTTTCAATTAGTGCTGATGCTGTTGTTATTTAAGTTGTCAATGATAACCTATAATATCGTGTATGTCTTAAGGAAAGTAAATTAAAAAGGGGTGTCTACCCACCAGCAGCTGGCACATACAAATATAAATTTTTTTTTGTATTTTTGAAGCAGATAAGATTTTAAAGCCTAGAGTGATAAATAAATCATTCGTTAAAGGTATATTTTCTCTATCATTTTATTTTGGCTTATTTTTTAAAATAAAAAAAAATTGAATAAAGAGTTTGTTTGTAGACTTATTAACATTGTATAGAGTACTGAAAATGAAATTACATTTACAAACATGAAAATATTGTATAAGTATAGAAGGAGAATTGAAAATTATTTTAAATGATAAGCATTACAAATGCATTGTTTTTCTCTTTGTATTAGAATTTACATTATGATTACATGACAGTCTTATGATATACATACATAGATTACAAATATGAGGAAGTGAAGTTGTGATGGTGGTGGTGTTATTTACAATTCATCCTTGACGTCATCATCCAGATCGATGTCAGACAAATCAATATCTTCCTCGGCAGGCAACTGGCCATCTTTACCATCCCAGGCGGATACTGTATTGATTTTTGGTTTCTTGGCTCCTTTGACGGGAGCGGTTTGGCCACGACCAAATGAAATGTCACGTAAGAATTCATTAATACCGTCTTGGGAGAAGGAGCCCTTGAGCACGGAGAACTTCATTTTCTTGAAATTAACAACAGCCATAGCGGGGTAGCCAAAGCCGCCGATTTCCAATGATTCTTCCAATTCAGATTGAGCAGTGGCCTCTGACCAAGCCCAGCCCCATTGTTTTTGTTTGAATTTATCACCCAAGGTACGCAAAGTGTCGAGGAATTTGTTACGGCACTTGGCATCACAGTCGAGAATATGAGGCAGTACAGAGATAACGCAAAGCGGTTTACCCTCACAGGCATTTTCGAATGAAGATTCATCGATGATTTCAATTAGTTCTGGAGGAGGCACATTTGCAGCGTGTTTATCCAAGGCCCAGGTAACAATATCAGATGATGTACGACCGCCATCGTATTCTTGAGCATCTGAAGAGCGTTTCTTGCCAGCTGGGAAATACTTAATGGTAGGATAGCCTCGAACGCCATACTCAGCTGCCTTGCTTTGGTGTACAGTGGCATCTAATGCACCCAATTTAACTTTTCCTTTAAGCTGACTGGCAGCCTTGGCCCATTCAGGTGCCAAATTCTTGCAATGTCCGCACCAAGGTGCAAAGAATTCTACCAACCAATCATCTTCAGATTGTAATACCAATTTATCGAAATTATCATCTGTCAGTTCAATGACATCATCACCGCTTGAAGAACCACCACTGCTGCTGCCGCCGCTACTACCACCGCCGAAAGCTGCTTGAACTTTTTTCTTGGCTTCAGCTAAAGCCGCCTCCGCAATTGCTTTTGCTGTGCGTTGGCCATTATAGTCGGTGGGCGAACGTTTGTTAACGCCAAAGATTTTTATGGTGGGGAAACCTCTTACGCCATATTGGCCTCCTAAAGATTGATGTTCATCAGCATTAACTGAACCAACTTTAATTACACCTTTAACGGCTTTGGCTAATTTTTTATATTCCGGTACAAGACTCTGGCAATGGCCACACCAGGGAGCAAAGAATTCCACTACCCAAATAGCATCATCTTGTACCACGAGTCTGTCAAAGTTCGAGGGCGTCAATTCAGTTATACCATCACTGGGCGAATAAAAGGCCCATGCAGATGGCACAGCAACAGCGAAAAACAAACAAAAACACGCTGTAATAAGCAAAAAAGTTTTAATATAAAGCTGATAGCGTGTTAAAATTATTTAAAAATTATACCTTTTATTAACATTTTTTTTCAATACGTTTTTTTTGTGTGGTTTCTTTCCAGAACAAATGGAAAAACAACAAATACCGTCAATAAGAAGCCGGTGACGTTGACAATTCTTTTGTTTGAAGAAAAAAAAAAAAGTTGTTTGGTTAATGAAATTGAACGCTGTCGTACTGAAAGTTATTGTTTAACACAGAAAATGAATTAAACCTTAAGCAGATTTTAATTTCTATTTATAAATTTCTTAATTCTATTTTATCAAAAAAAAACCCACTTCCTATATTGCCGTTGTTTATCTTACTTTGTTATTTCGAAGACTGTCAAATTTGTTTAGATTCTCTTATTTTAACAGTTCTCTTCCAAACGTATCGTTTTCTGATTGGTTAACATCATTCCCTCTCATTTGTTTTGCAATACTTTTCTATGATGCCAGATGTCTTTGAAGAAAATGTTCAGATATTTACTTCGTTATATATATGGAGGTACATATATGCATGCTAATGGTTTTGAAATTATTTGCGGTAAAGGGTTAAAGGCATTGCTGATGAATAAGACATTCGGTGTGTAAATATAATTTCATTTGCCAGTATTGCCATTTGCCATTTGACCACTGAATTAATAGTGTTGTTAGATGGGGGTTTGAAGTTTTATCGTAAGTTTCGAAAATATCAGATAAAAATATATCGTAGATGTCAACCATCTGTGTTATCGTAACTTTTTTCGATTTTTGTGTACTACGATTGCAATAAAAATAAAAGAATTTTAGTTGATCGTTATTCATTGCTTTATTTATTAAAATGATAACACGCTATCAATCTTGTTCGGTATTCAACACCACTGCGTTTAACACGCACTTCTTAATTAAACTATTGGTCGCAGTCTTACGCGTCACCATCAATTGGCTATTCACTTGGCAGTATCGTTCCTTGCCTCTTTTTGTACTCCTATTTTATTTGTTATATGCCTGGTAACAACACGATCCTCCTTCAAGTGTTGTTTTTATAATTTCCGTTTACAGTATTACATGAAAATTTTTTTAATTGTCTGTCTTGTTTTGGTTGATTTTTGTCAGCATAATAATGTGTATTCCGATTTATGGTGGATTTTAAGCACGATTGTCTCCACTAGTCGAGTTAATTTACTTTGTTTCAGACAATCACCACACAGTTCACCATTGTAATACTTGTAATAGCAGTACGACATGTCGGCAATGTTGTACATTTTTCGTGTAACGGCATTTATGATGAATTTAATTTCTATTCACCATTGTTCCAAAAGCTATCTAATAACTCACCACTATAGTACTCGCCATTTCCAAATCCCTATACACACACACACACACACACACACCTTGAAAACTAGTTGAATTAAAAATAATTTCCGAGCTGCTGCTAGGGGCCTGGTCTGCATTGTTCAATTTTATCAACAACTTCCTTCTTCTTCCAAAACCGCAGTCCGTTCATTTTGCCTACATGCTTAGGATCGGCGACTACAATTACATATCAAGAAATAGTCCGGCAACCTTTCAGTGTCTCAAAGTGTTAATTTACTTTTCACTCTCTCTCTCTCTCTCTCGTATGCAACAGCAAATGGCCATTATGTCCGGCTTCCATGACGATAAGTCCAAATTGATTCCAAACGTAGTTACTTACATTTCTGTAGCAGCAGAAAAGTCTTTTAGAAAAACTATTAAGAAATATCTCTGCTTTTTCCACTTGTTGGAATTTAAAATTGTGAAAAAATGCAAGTTTTGTTAGAAAACTGCGTGAATTGTGAATGTAAGTGACTGGGGGTTACATTTTATATTCTTGAATTTCATATGGCAGAATATAGAAAGTTAGATTCCGAGACTATTTACCTCAAATTCACACTACTGAAGCCTGATTTATGCGCAAGCTGCCTGTATTTATGCAGGACTGCGCCTGATTGCTATGCAGGACTGGTGGTGGTTGTTGGGGTAGGAGAGTTTATTTACAATTCATCCTTGACTTCATCATCCAAATCGATGCCAGACAAATCAATACTCTTTTCGGCTGGCAATTGACCATATTTACATTCCAGGCGGGATACTGTATTGATTTTTGGTTTCTTTGGCTCTTTTGACGGGAGCGATTTTGGCCACGACGCATGAAATGTCGTATGAATGTCACGTAAGATTCATTAATACCGTCTTGGGAGAAGCCTCGATTTATGCAAGATGCCAATAATAAATAACAAACCGATGTCATCTTTGATATACACTTCTCTGTCTGTCACAGGACACACTCTTCCATTCCTTTTGGACTCAGACACAGTGCATTGATAACAGTTGTCACACTTTCTGAACTGTCAATGAGTCACTCCTGCGGTTCCATAGGAACTCAAACAGATGTATTTTATAAGATTCCTTTAGCTTGGTAGTGAAAAGCTGCAATCCTTTCAAGTCTTAAGGTGTCTGCTTGATTATTTTGATCAGCTTCAGTGCATGCTGATCGTGATGTTTCTTGGAACAGGACCGTTCGCAAAAATTGTCTTTCAATTCCTTGGACCAATGTATTGTTTTATAGACACTGAAACTGTTCTGCACTCATTAGTCTATAGAAAATGTGTACACTCCAAAGAAATTACCTACTCTGGCTGCTTTCCTGGGGGGTAGTAGAAGGCACTTTCAATGTGGTGAAAATTAATATTATGAGATCACAGGTTATAGATCCTATTTTCATCGTACTTGCTCACCTTAGGCGCATCGAATCTACTTTTGAGTGCTTCAAATGTATTCAAAGTGACAGTGTGTATACTATTGGACTTTGCTAAAGAAAATCTCAACCTTAATGTCGACCCTACTGAAACCTATGCCATGAATATGCTGCATGATATTGTTTATGTTGACGGCAGTGAAAAAAATTTTAAATGAATGAAGAAATGCAGGCTGCCATGTTAAATCTAATGAATACGGGGTTAGTATTTTTAACAGAAATTATTAAAACTGCAGCTGTATAGATGAGGAAGAGATAGTAGTGATATTCTTCACCTACTGAGTACATGCCCTGCCAAATGTTGTCGGAGAAAGAAGGCACTCTAGGTGCCTACTATTTAAACGATCAGAAGGTACTGTCCGCAACTTGAACTGTAACGCTCCGCGACTCGGGCGTTACATTTTATCCATTCTTAGACATCTTCTGCAGAATACTACCGAAACGTTAGATTCGACACTAATTTAAACCACCGACAAATCTCACACCACTCACCCACCAGCGACGCACAGCCTGATTTTATGCACGCCTGCCCCTGATTTATGCAGGCACCTCGCCTCATTTATGCAGCGACTGGCTCGTGGCTGTTGGTGGTAGGCAGAGTTTATCTTACCAATTCCATCTTGCCTCTCCCTCATCCAAATCGATCGCCAGACAAATCAACTACCCTCTTCCATTTCGGCCCTGGCAACATTCGACCATTCCAAACATCCCTCCCTACAATTCCAGGCGGATACTGCTATTGATTTTCTGGCTTCTTCGGCTCATCTTGCCACGGGACCCCCCGATTTCGCGCACGCAATCCAACGCACAATATAGTATGCAACATGTCACGTAGAATCATTAACTAGTCTCTCGGCCAGCACACCCTGACTCTCTCACTGCAAGATTGCCAATAATGACAATACAAACCCCGACATGTCATCTTATGACCTCACTACCACTTCTCTGCTCTGTCAACGACCACACCCTCTTCCCTCTCCTTTTGAACTCAGACACACGATCCATTTGATAACAAGTTCTTGTCCACCTTTCCTGAACTGAGTCGATCGCACCAATCCACTCATCGGTTCACCACACACTACGACGAACTCAAACAGCCATCGCTCACTTCCTCGCACGCAATTATACTACTTCAGCTTGGTAGCCTGAACCAAGCATGGCAATCCTTTACACCATCAGCTATACTAAGAGTTCACTGGTGACTTAATTTTGCTCAGCATTCAGCTGAACAACGCACATCGACACATACAACACCATGCACAACATCAAGCCTCTCCTCCACTACAACAGACGAGCTTCGCAAAATTGTTGTCTCATTCTTGGACCATGTATTGTTTATAAGACACTGAAACTGTTCTGCACTCATTAGTCCTATAGAAAAATGTGTACACTCCAAGAAATATACCTACTCTGGCTGCTTTCCTGGGGGTAGTAGAAGGCACTTTCAATGTGGTGAAAATTAATATTATGAGATCACAGGTTATGATCCTATTATCATCGTATTGCTCAGCTATAGGCGCATCGAATCTACTTTGAGTGCTTCAAATGTATTCAAAGTGACAGTGTGTATACTATTGACTTTGCTAAAGAAAAACTTCAACCTTAATGTCCGACCCTACTGAAACCTATGCCATGAATATGCTGCATGATATTGTTTATGTTGACGGCAGTGAAAAAAATTTTTAAATGAATGAAGAAATGCAGGCTGCATGTTAATCTAATGAATACGGGGTTAGTATTTTTAACAAGAAATTATAACTGCAGCTGTATAGATGAGGAAGAGTAGGTAGTAGACTATTCTTCACCTACTGAGTACATGCCGGCCAAAATGTTGTCGGAGAAGAAGGCATCTAGGTGCCTACTATTTAAACGATCAGAAGGATACACTGTCCCGCATTGACATTGGCAGTCTGGGTCGCTTCATCAGAATCTCCGAATGGTTTAAGGAATAGGATATAATGGAAAACTGTCGTATCACAATGGGCCCTATGTGGCCTACCTATCTACCTTCTTCAAATTACGCACTTCATATAGAAATTAATCTACCATACGGGCACGGCAAGTAATTATTAGAAGGCGATGAAAAATTATTGCACTACTCAAGTAGGTTCCAGAAGACGGGCCAACATAGTTGAAGAATTGGAAAAAGCTGTTATAAACTATATACGCGAGATTAGCATTGCTCTTCAGCGGGGAATACAACTGACTTCGTGCTGATTTTACTCATTTGAAGAGCAGTGATGGGAAAATGAATCCACTTGTGTAAAGACTTGTTAAAGTATGTCCTCGTTATGGACATACAAATCAAAAAATTTGCGATAAATCTCTTTGTTTACACGCCCAAAGAGAAAATACCTCGCTGAAAGACGATGTAAGAACAGGCCACAGGACCTTTTCTCTGCCATTGGGAACTCGAGACAAAAGATCTGTCAACAGATTTAAATCTTTCGAGGGACCGAATCAACTAAATAATTTAGTATGATCTCAAGCAAATTTGGTATGTTTTTGTTCTAAAACTAGTCGTGCAGGCTTTTATTTTGCAAAGGCATTCATTGGAGTGTAGGAAGGTACGTATAGGTTCGGATAGACGCACTTAGGCCAAGTCATTGTAATTTCATTGGAGTGTAACATTTTAATTTTTTTTAATTATAAATTGAATAGATTGGCAACAATTTGAACTGCAAATATTAGGTTAGGTTAGGTTAGGTTATGTTAGGTTAGGTTAGGTTTGAGTGGTAGCTTTGATACCCACAAACATTACGGGTAATTGAAATATATTTGATTTTTAAAGTCCCAGCTTGTAGTGATAATTAGTGAACTCCGAAGAAAACTTATTCTAAGCAAAACAATTCTACAATTCTTTCATATTCCACTGAATTGAATTCGTTCTATTTTCTGTGAAAATTTTTATCCAATCATCATTGTTTATATGAAAACAAGAAAAACAAGAAAAAAAAAACAGAAGAGAAAAACAAAAATGAAATCATAATAAATCTCTTTTTGTTGTTCTCTCTCTCTTGTCTTTAACTAAATTGACCACATAAATTATGGTACATGAGTTCTGCCACTTCTTTGCGGGCAACTCCTGCTGCTGTTTGGGGGGGGAAAAGTAAATTAAACAAATCCTTTTTTTATCCTCTTTTCATTGCGAAGTTAATAGAAATTCAAACTGACAGTATATTTTGACCAAAAAATAAATTACACAACACGCACTAGCATTTCGTGCAACACTTGCGAAATATACTCTTTGCTTAGGTCTTCCAGCAGGGATGTACGAAATTTTACAGCTGATAACGGTTGCCTTGTTGAAGCTACATCATACATACATGCATACATAACATAGATAATTGGTCACTACAACTCTTTAGTCAAGATTACGACTAGATTCCTACATCACTTATGTTGTGTGCGTTAATTCTGTACAGGAGTAGCGGACCGAACAATAGATTTTGGAGAAAACTTTTCATGGCAATTTTATTTGCTGTCAGAGTTTTTGCCAGAAATCTGCTGAGAGGAAGTTGGCGAAAAATGTTTTCGTATTTTCGTTTTGATGTGTGATCTGGGGCTTGAACCGTAGACCTGAGTCTAATAAGCCAACAGACTACATACTAGACCACAGCGACTTCAAGCTTCGTCTGTCAAATTTATCACCTTAGACGATCATAAATAATGACGTGTGTTCTCTCAATGGCTCTGTTTTCATTACGTCATCTTCAGCGATAAGGTTCATAACGAGAATGATTACAAAATTTTAAAATTTGGTCCGTTATCAGTCCACATAAGATCCATAGCGTCCAATTAATCACGAAAAAGTCACTGTTTGATGTACGCTTTGCGTTTGCGGCATCATAGGCATCTACTTTCGAAACGACTACGTAATAATTTTTGCCCTTCAATGAATGTTCTGGAGACTAACGACATGCGGTTTCAACAAAACGGCGTTACGCACCATATAACACACTCCTTTTGCATATTTTGTACAAGCAATTTGAGGGTATGGTCATCTCACGTGTAGGTGATGTGAACTGGTCACCGGACAGACTTACGATTTCCCCCGTTAGACTTTTTCTTTTGGGTTTTTCTTAAGTCGCAGATGTATAGCGTCCGTTGCAAATTGCTTCAGAGCCCATAGAGCAAACTCATATCTGGACCTTTTGTGCATCTGATTGGCCTTAGTTTGGTAGGTAGTCTGTGTTGGCTTATTAGACGTGATGTCTCAGTTCAAATCCCAGGTCAAACATCTCAAACAAAACGAAATATGACGTCACTGTGTAACCTCCCTTTTCAAAAATTTTTTTAAATAATTGTTGAATATATTTTTGCAATACAAACACACACACAGGCATGCATACAATTTGACAGTGATAGTATTTTTATTTGAAGGGTGGAAACAACAAATGTTTTTAAAAAAGTTCGATTTTTTTTCTGTCACATCCTTTAAATTTGTATTTGAAAACCAATAAAATGCTACTTAAGGAGTACTTTTTACCACACATCGATACGATTGATAGATTTTAATGCGATTGTTCTTGAATAAAAAAACTTCACATGCAAGGAAAGAAAAAAAAACAACAACATTTTAATGGAAGGGTGAAGAAGGGTTTTGGGTGTGAAAAAAAAAATAGAACGTCATGTGAGTATGTAAACAAAGGAGAGTCAAACCATATTTTATAAGAAAATAAACACACTCTACTCGTATCAATAGCGTTACGTAAAGAATAAATAAAAAGTGTGCATATTTACCGGCCGGAATACAAAAGAGCCCCCTTTTTCTTTTATAACGTTTCCATGAGACAGTTGATGATGTATCGTATTCTCCTTTCATTCGAACGAAGAAAGAGAGAGAGAGAGAGATAGAAAAAATTCCTGGCTAACAATAGTAAAGTGTTTGTGTTTGTGTGTGTTTGGTGTGTGATGTAAGAGAACTCCTTTGGGCATTATTTCAATAAGAGTATCAACATCATTGACAGCAGCATCTCTGGTATCAATATTATTGCCACAGAAATATTTGACATAAAAGGATTGTATTTGTATTGTGTTATCTACACGTACAGTTGTGACAGTGACATATGTACGGAACAGTGGTTTAAAGCATTTGCCATAAGGCCCAAATACCTTTTTTTAGAGTATTTATTCTGTATTTTCCATGTACCACAGGCCCACTGTTGCGAGTGTAACTCTTTACGTGTATTTATTTCGCGTGATAGCGTTCATTTATGCTAAAAAGGATTTTTACGATTTAACTTCATGGTGACTTAAATGGCTTTGTCTCTCACCCTTTGACATTATTGCTTTGTTGTCATAAAGACACAAATAAATGTCGTTTCAATTCTCTTGTATGATTCTTCTTCTTCTTCTTATTTTACAGTTATGATTTTGAATGTCAAATCATAATCCATTATTTGGCTATGTGTGTGACACGATATGGAATTTTATTATTTCTTATACGATCAAATAATGGGATTTTGCACTTTTGTGTGTGTGTTCTTTTACTTTACGTTATATGGAAATGTCATAATATGAGTGTATGTATGTGTATTGTATGTTATTGTTGAACTTTTGCGATATCATCGTCTAATCCCTTAACCCCTTACATGGCTGCCGTGACAGTAGAAGACGATGATGTGTGACTTTTATTGAATGTTTATGGTTTTTGTCGATGTTTGACATTTGTTTTCCATTAGAATTCAATAAAAAAAAGAAAGAAAGAAAATAATCATAAATAAAATGAAAAAATAATATTGACTGTGCTACTTTGTTTGCAATCATTTCCATGGCGACTACTACCATATATGTAATGGAGATTAAAGTGCTCTTTTAATGTTTATTTAATATTCAATAAAAAAAGTGACACTAATGTCGCGAATCCGTTTAGAATTATATTGCAAAGAAGTGTTACTAAAAAATTTGTCGTTCGGAGCCGACTTTAAACTGTAGGTCCAGCCATTCATATATAAAATTAACACACACAGCATCAGTGGCATGGGAAGTTAGGTCGTAATCCTAACTATAGAGTATATTCTCAGACTACTTCGCCATAGTCTGACGCATAACTCAATTGTAAATAAAAAAGAATCTCAAATGCATTTGACATGAAGAGAGAAATCGCTTATCCTAATCTTCCTTTTCATCGAATATAACCTTCCAAAACCCTCTTACTACACTGCGGAAACGTTGTAGCCTCATAAATGGCATGGCAACTATCTGCTTACACATAAATGTGAATTCTTACAAAAGAAGGGCTACCAATCAACTTTGCTGTTTTAGCTTTTCATTAAAGTTTACTTCCTGTTCAAGTTTATCAAGCAAACCTTTCCATGAAGTTATCATTGGCTTGAAAACGGCTTTCGATTTACTTCATGGTCTCTGAACATTGCACTCCCCAGGCCAAACACTTTCATTTCTATTACATTACATACCCTTGACCAGTTTATTTACCAAACAATAGAATAAAATGTTATACTAAAGCCATGTATTTATGGACTTATCCTTGTTCTATGTATCGGTTGGGCCATCTATTGGTTTAAATTTAAACCATCGGTTGTTTCAAATCTGCCAATACTTATGTCATTCTATTCTGTCACAAAAATACCTTCACTGAACATAATAAATCGATTTACGATTAAGCATCGTTGGGATTTATTTGAAATTTATCTTCAAAACAAAGATATTTGGTTGCAGAGAAGGACCAACAACAGTGCCCGGTATACGCAAGTTTATTGCTAAAGTTCACGAAACTGGTCGGTGGATACTTAATTTGGGGTTCAGAAAAACCCACACGTGGTTTAATGCACCCACTATGAATGTCTGTTAGGTGCCGCTTGTGGAGCGTATGCATTTATTTCCCATATTACTTTGAAACTGTCAAGGGAGCATCTGTCAATGATAACAGATCTTTTTGTACACCGCTCTTCATGCATGATGTGAACAATGTTTCGACAGGATATCAACTCTCATGCCACAATCGATTTACTGCTTCAAGCTTTTGATGTCGGTTTAATTAGCCGAAATGGTGATGTTAATTTCCCGCTAAGAAGCTACGATTTGACACCGTTGGACTATTTTCTGTAGGGCACCGTTAAAGAACAGTGTTATGCCGACAATTCACAGACAATTGAGCATTCGAAGGCTAACATTTGTAATGCCATTTCCGAGATGCGACCTCATACACTCGAAAAAATGCAAGAAAATTGAAAAATAAAAAAAAAGAAAAATTTACAAAATTTTTAACCATTTTCGTTTTATTTCATTCCTAAACTTAAACTTTTAAATGGTCTACCCTTTACAATACCGGTGTATCGATAGTTGGGTTACCATTGTTTCCTTAATTATTCCTTTCAACCATCTTTTTATACGAAATATATTTCAAAGTCTCGTTTTTTTAACAATAAAATACAACGAAGTTTAAATTGAATTTGACAAACGAAACTCAACTAAAACAAATCAAACCAAACCAAGCTAATAAACACTCTAATAAAACGTGATCAAACATAATTAACAACAATAAGATGGCAAAGGCATTCTTATCTTCTGTCCTTTCCCAGACGAAGACAGCAGCAGCAGCACACACACACTCCACTTTAATTGCCGTAAATTTTAATGCATTTTTCAAAGAAAGGACAATAAGAAAAACTTCAATAGTTTCTTATGAATAGCAGAATGACAATCAAAATACAGTTAATTTATGCAGAGAATAGCAAAAATTTTATTCAATAAACAAAACACAATAAAGAAAACAAAACAACAAAACCAAGCAAAAACTATTACTCGTAACAAGGCAGCAACAGAAATTTATCACACACACACACACACAAACATATTTAAACATTAGCTGTATAATAATGTTCACATACATAACGGCATGATGTTATTGTATCAACTATACCACACACACCATATATTATGCATATAATGTGTGCGTTTCTCTTCCCTTCTTAGAACTATAACTCTTTCTTTATAGGGGAGAGAAAGAGAGAGAGATAGATAGATAGAGAAACCAGTAATAAACTATTTTTGTTTTGTTTATAATTATTAACAAAAGAAAACAGTCTTACTATCATACACCATCATAATATGTCTTGTTACAGTTAGAAATATTTAAGATAGACAAAGAGAGACAGAGAAACTGAGTGGGAGAGAGTGGAGAGAAAAAAGGATTTTCACACCAAAAACAAGTTAATGAGACTATTAAATATTTTATTATACAATGAAATAAATGTATAGACAAACTAACAGGCATGTTAGTGAGCGTTGGGGTGAAGTGATAACGGTTATTTAGAGAAACAATTAAAATCTTAGGAATACGACTTGTTAAGTTTGAGTGTATTTAGCTTAGAGCGAAAGTGATGTACGGTAGTAGTTTGACAATGACATTACAACCCTTCAGTCAGGATTACGGCCTAGCTTCTCACACCACTTATGTTGTGTGTGTTAATTTTATACATGAGTGGCGGGACCTACAGTTTAAAGTCGATTCCGAACGACAGATTTTTATAAGAAACTTTTAATGGTAATTTTATTTATTCTCAGAGTTTTTGCCAGAAATTTGCTGAGAGGAAGCCGCCGAAGAAATATTTTTTTTTCAAATTTCGTTTTTGATGTCTGACCGGGGATTTGAACCTTGGCCTTTCGTTTAATAAGCCAACACATTACCTACTAGACTACGGCGACTTCTATTTGTAATCATAGTCTCTCATATAATTCAGAATTTTTGTACTTCTTTTTCTTCAAAAATGTCTGGTCCTATGATTTTAATGATGTTAATATTCTCTTCCAATCCTTCTAGAGTTGCCGGTTTGTCGGCATAAGTCAATAACTTAATATAGTTCTAGAAAATCTAAACCAAAGGCATTACATCGCAAGAATGAGGCAGCTAGTGAGCATCATCATTTCTGGAAAGAAACTTGTCATCAAATTGATTTTCCATTAAACCGATTGTTTAAGAAACAGTATTGCTCTATCTGGTTGGATGTTTAGCTGATTACTACATCGCTACATGACCAGCTTGTTCTACTGCTACTCAGAGAGCTAAGAATTATTCCTGATGTTCACAGCGTTTTCGTAACTGTTGCAATAAACTGACTTATTTTCTTACATCATATATGTTGTGTGTGTTAATTTTATTCATAAGTGGCAGGGTCAACAGTTTAAAGTCGATTCCGAACGATAGATTTTTGAGAAACTTTTCATAGCAATTTTATTTACTCTCAGAGAATTAGCCAGAGAGATATGTTTTCATATTTTGTTTTGTTGGAGATGTTTGACCTAGGGTTTAAACCGTGGCCTCACGTCTTACTAGACTACGATGACTTCACAAAGTGAAGTAACAGCCAATTTAGCTAATTCCCAAACCATACACCGCATAAGTAATATCGTTTTAGTGGCGTCGTAAATAGTTGCCTAATTTTTTGTGACCCGATAAAATCACTTTTTGCTCGTTAATTTAAAATTATTTCTTTCGATTACTTGGAATAAATCTTGACTTTACTTTAATTAACTTGAAATAAGAAAAATTTTGTTGGTGATCTGTACTACGCCTGGTTTTTTTGCGCTATTAATGACACTTAATTTTCGGTTTAATTTCAAACTTCTTTGTTTTTTGTTGTTGCTTTTGTTGTTCATGTGGCATAAACATTACTTACAACTCCTTACTACTGCTAATGTTTTTCAAATAGTTAAAATGGCTGGCATCTTATAGTGGCACTCGTAACATTTTGTTACGTTACGTTGTCTTCCGTATACAAAGCAAGAAGACTTTCCATATCTTTTTCTTGTTTTTTTTTGCTGACGTTAACTTGAAAATAATTTTATCCTTTTCAATTAAAGTTTTTCTCCTCAGTTCCCCCACTGAATCTATTTTTCTTTACATGTGATTGCCTTCTAATGGATTTTCCATAGTGTCAGGACATAATCGATGTAAATGGGCTCTGGTGATTGGCGCAGAACAGTGGAATACAAATGAAAATTAGAAAATTATACGTAATAGTTGATAATTACCATAATATTGTACAGTTATACAAAGAAATTTTTGCGTATTTGCCGAATATCAATTGAAATTAAAATTATAAGAGAAAAAAATTCAAAATGCGCCTTTAGTTCCACTGTTTCATTGTGGACCAACTATTGAACTTAGAAAACATTATTACGGAAAAGTTTAAATTGAATATTTCATAAAAAAAGAAGTGAAATTTAATTGAAAAATAAGTTTTTATTTATTGCATTATAAAGTGATGATTAAGAACATTTCAAAGCATATTTCTTTTCAAAGTTAATTGAATTGAATTAAAGTCCTTTTGATTTCTAATGATGAGCTTCAATATTGTATTCTTGATGACAAAATGTTTCCTTTATAAAGCAAATTGATAAAAATGTACTTAAAAACAGAATTTTCAGGAAGAAGTAATTAAGAAATCTATGTTAGGGTAAGGCCATGTGTGTATGTTAGCTACTGGCTGAAGCTAATGGATTCTATTTGAATTTTTAAATTTTAAAACAAAAAAATTTCAAATTGCGTGATACAGTGAAAATAGAATTTCCATTGTGCTGATGAATCATCGATCCATTTACGAACCGAATAGCGATTTGTGATGAAAACTGGGTCACTACCAGAGATCAGAATTGGGTCACTACCAGAGATTTGAATCGTACTAATAATTTCTGATACTTATACGCATACTTATTTTACTATCATACTCATACTACTCATATTCAAAGTTTGAAGTATTCATCACACCCATACTACTCAGATTCAAATTTTGAAGTATTCATCATACTCATATAACTCATATTCAAAGTTTGAAGTATTCATCATACTCATACTTAACACTACGTATGATGTTTTTGATTTCTACTCTCCATGACTCAACACATACAAGCATCACAAAATAAGTATGAATCGTGTACGAACACGACAATACCCACTAGAAGTTTGTGTGTTTGCTCTGTTTGCTGTTCTGTGTGCATCTTTGCTTGTGTGTCTTTTTTCTTTTGTTGTAAATGCAACAATAACTAAAACTGTAAATTTTGATGAATAATTCGAATCACTCGAACTATTTATGAGTATTGTAAGTATTTTTCTAAATTTATGAATCCGAATGAGTAGGCGTATGAATCAAACATCTTTTGAATGTTATGAGTTTGATGTTAACGTTGCACTCATACTCACTGCAACTTGAACTTATAAATCAATGTTGTAATGAGTACGAATGAATCAGAGTGCATAGTTAAATTTCAATATTGATGACTCACTAATACTCAAAATTTGATGAGTACTTATGAGTAGCGAAAAAGTGATTTATTGCTGATCTCTGGTCACTACTACAATGTCAAGTGAAGAATGTCATTATCATTAAAATTATTACACACAACATTAGAGCTGTGAGAAGCTAGATTGTAATCCTGACTTATGACCAATTATGTGTGTTATTTATGATGGTATCTTCTATAATAAGCCGCTCATTCACCACCAAATTCTTAATTCGGTTTTAAACTGCCGACAGTTGGAACATAGTATTGAAACCCAAACGCTTATCGATTATCCGGATTTGATTGCCAATTCAGTAACGGTTTCTATGAACGATACATAATGGAACCAACTTTCAATGACGACAACATACCGAAGTAAACATCATTCTGACCCTGTCATACATATTTCTCATGGTTAATCAACAAAAGACTTTCCGAAAAGAATAAAATTCGACTTCAATAACTGACTTATTTAATGGAAACCTCATCAGATAAATAGCCTATGATCTCTAAATATAATTCAAATTGATTCATTAAGCGCTTACTAACTTTAAATGTAAATACAACCATGTGTGCGTGAAATATCATCGAATTTCTATTCGTTTGAAAGCCCTACTGATTACATGTGAAATAAAACATCGTTCAAATGTTCGCCACAGCTTCTATGGGTGGAGTACATCTGAAATCTCCGATTTTTAATGACTCTCGCGAATAATTTGGCCAATGGCATCGGTTATGTTGGCTTTAACAAACTGTTGTGATTTATGGCTTATTTGCGTACGCCGACGACTTAAGCAAATCACACAAGAAAAATTCTAATTTCGCATGATCTTGGTTACCAGTTTACACTCAGGTCGACGTGGGATGATCGCTTGTACATAATATCCGATGTGTGTGTAAGTGTGTGTGGCACATAGCGACGTCCTGCTACAAACACATTTAATTATCCAATTCAGGTTAAAAGATGTTGGCCTTTTATACTCGCTGTTGACACTGATGGCCTGACTAAAGTCGTTCTAGAAGAAATATGAAGCGATGTCGAATCGTCCAAAATTGGAAAATTTTTCTTTTTTACTTAGCCATTCAAGAGAAATTGGCTGCATCTCTGAAGATGATTTACCGATGAAAATTTATTTTTCGTTGTTTAACTTCAGTTCATGGGCCAGCTGACGAGTGTAGGCACGTGTTACGACACAAAATCCGCCAAGTTGTAGCCTACGAAAGGACGAGTTCTTGTGAGTGATGAAAAATCAACTGCCTAGGTTTCTCTTTTAGTAGGGGAGGACTATTGGGACTATAATATTCGAAGCGCTAGGTACGTTGCCCGAACTGAACAGCTATGCTGATAAAACAATTTTTTTTGTTGATTTCTTTTTCGAGATCAGAGCTGTGGTTTGAACTCATGAGCTTTCGTCTATGAAGCTAGCATACTAAGTACTAGATGACGGCAACGTCTATATACGATTACTGATCCAGAACTGATGCATATCGTGCCATAGACGGTTGCAAATGCTCTATAGATTTTCTGTGTGAATTTTTTCTATTGAAAAAGGTTTCGTGACATGTGTTAAACTAAAAATACTTTATTGAGTGCAATAAATGTAAAACTATCTTCAGCCATGAAGCTGAAGAACTTTTGACACAATGGATATACTATACCAACAAAACGTGTTGTTGAATTTAATGTGAATAGAAGCTAGGGGCAGAGATACCATGCTTAGTAAGGTTAGCGGTACTCAGCAGTCCTCTAGAAAATACTCTGTGAGAAAATAAAATTGCCATGTAAAGTTTCACAAAAATCTGTCATTCGGAATCGCCTTTAAACTGTAGGTTCCTTTACTCATATATAAAATTAACACTAACAAGGTGGTGTGAGAAATTTGGTTGTAGTCCTGACTAAGTAGTTGTGATGATCGATTGTTGTAATGATCAAGGATTTTACCTTAAAATTTTAATTTTAAATTTTGTATTGCGTTGCGGAATAAAATTCAAGTTTAGAAAGGTAGAGGAATCGCTTGTTGTCTACAAATTTAACAGACAACCTTCGTTGTTTCTATTAATTACCAACAAACAATGAAAGAAAGAAAAAAGCCAAGACAAAGTGAAAATCTTTTTTGGTCTGTGTGTACACTTTTAATGAAATAAATTTCCCGTGATTTTGTTTTCATATTTCACAAACAAATTATTGGAAAATCACAAAAAAAGAGAAAAAATAGAAACAAAATTTATTAATTACGTAGCACGACTATGATGACGATGATGGTGATGGGTCTTATGTGGTTGCCGAACCCAATACCCGGACTTTAGCACAGTTTGAAGCAATTTTCTTTGCTGATGATGCTCTTTTGTTGTTGTTATTTTTTTTGGTCTTTTTGGTGAATGTTATTTTGTCGAATATTTAACGAATATTTTGTGAATATTTATAAGCGAAAATCAGCTTAGGGGCTCATTATCCGCATTAAATAAAAAAGCGAAACAAAAGTGAAAAACAAAAAGAACAGAAGAAAAAAAGACCAACCCGAAGAGCGAAAAATATATTTTTTTATTAATTTTTTCCAAAACATACAAATAACAAAAAAAAAAAAAAAAAAAAAGCGGAGAAAGAAAATCAAAAAAAGAAAACCATGTTTATTGACAAAAACAATAAAAAAAAAATTAAATTCCCAATAGAGTATGGGTTTGGTTGAGTAGGTTGAGGAGATGGTTTCAATGTTAGTCAAATACTGAAGCGCTACGCAAAAATATTTTTCTATAATTTCCTGGATATTTGAGTCCAAAAAAAAAAAAAAGCAACAAAAAAAAAAAATATTGTTTGTTGTGCTTTTGGTAAAAAAGTTTTCCATGCTTTTTTGTTGCTTTTAAAAAATTCATTTACGTTGATAATTACTTTCTTTCTTTATTTTCTCTCCTCTCTGTCTAGAATATCTTTTAATTTTATACTTAAAAAGGGAAAAAGGAATGAATGAAGGTGTTTAAGTTTATAGCAGGTGTATTACCAAATGTAACACAATCATACAACAGTACATACAGTACATACAGTAAATACAGTACCAACGTTCATAGATAAAATATTTTCTTTTTAAAACCAAAAAAATTAATTATTTTGTACGACCATTCAATATGGTTATGATGGTTGAAAGAAAAACAAAAAAAAAAAATAACGGGAAAACAGGCATCATCTTAAAATCATTAATTGATTTTCTTTTATTCCATTCCATTCAAAAAGGAAGCATTTCTGCTTCGTTTTAATTTCTTTTCTTCTTTTTTAACTTTTTTGTTGTTCTTTTGAGTTTAAATTAGAAACCGCAAAAACAAATTTTAAAAACCATTTAACCGTTGGGGAAAATAAATTGCGGGTGGGCGAAAAAGGGAGTGTATATTTAGGATATTCGAGTTTTGTTTGTCGGCGAGAAGCTTAACGGTAGATTTTTATAAAGTCTTATAAAAGACTTTTTAAGTTGAACCTTTAAAAATATCTGAAGACATTGCCTTATTGTTGTGCAAAGCAATCCTGGGTTCAACAGGCCTTAACAATATGCACGGCATCCCAATTTCCACTATGCTGTAGGGAATTCTAAGAAGTTAAGTTAAGTTTGTAATGTGCACAGGACTTGCAAGTGAAAATATCACAGGCTGGGTTATTTTCTTCAATAGCTCTACGTTCACAAAAATACCCTTAAGCCCCGATTAACCAAACGTTCACGTAACGTAAGGGAATACGAAATACGATTACCGAACCGTAATGTATTTACGGCACGAATTTATATTGCTCTTCATACGCTAAAAATGAATGTACGTGTACGTACGTACACGGCATCGAAATTTCCACTACGCTGTACGGAATTCTAAAAAGTAAAGTTAAGTTTGTAATATGCACCGGATTTGTAAGTGCAAATATCACAGGCTTGGTGATTTTCTTTAATACATAAAAAGACTCTTAAGACCCGATTAACCAAACGTTCACGGCACGTAAGGGAATACGAAATACGATTACCGATCCCTAGACGTTGGGCTAACCAGAGCGTTAGAACCTTTTTTATTGGCCCGCTAGACTTAATGGGCCACAAGCCTGATTGAAATGTACTACGTGCTGTGTTATTTAACATATTACATTTACATTGGTGCACTGAAAACTTTTGTTCTATCCCTTGACGATAGTTAGTAGGCGTCTCCTATGTGGACACAATGTATTGCGACTGTTGATTCGTAGAAGACAGCTTTCGCTGTCATAGAGATGAAACAGACCTTTAGACGGCTTACGTTGACAGTTTGTTTTTGGAGCCGGCCAAAAGAATGCAGCCAGATGAGTCAACTAATGACTTTCAAGTGACAACTGAAGTTGGAAAGCAAAGTTGAATGATAAGTAAGTTGTTAAATTTTCAAGTTCGACTTCTATCAAGTCACGTAGATCCAATATATTTGATGTGCGTGGTTTGGTGTACAAATTTATTATTTATTCACAGGGCAGGCATGTTTCTCATCTTAACTTAGCCAGCTCGTTATTCCGCCATGCTATTCTTCATGTTGTATTGTATGATTTGAACACGCTGCTCTTATATTCAAATTAAATTGAAGTTGTTCGAAATTTATTGGACTAGACTGTAAAGTCTTGCTGTATAACTCACTACTAAAACCAATATGGAGTTATGCTATTCGGTTACGGAGAACTGATTGTACTTCTCACATTGAAAAATTTAGGATTTTACGCATGTTTACGGCAGTTTCGTGACATATTAAAATTCGTATATTTATAAGGACCTCAAAGTGCCATCGGTCAAATCAGAGATTGACAGCTATTATGATAATATTTGAGAAGAAAGGGACTTTGTGGGTTACATCTCTGCACAAGAACTGAAATACTTTCAAAAAGTCAATTTTAGAACTGGTGTTGATCCCAAACAGATTTAAAATCTGATAACATATTGTCGTTTTTGCCCTTCATCGCATTACTCGTCATATGGGTGCCAACCGGAGTACGACAATGAATTTTTGACAGCCGTACGATTTAAGATTTTATGATTTAAGAATAACTTCCTCTTTGCAGGCACTTAATTGGTCATTACAAACCTTCAGTCAGTAGTCGCCGCAGTCTAGTAGGTAGTAGGTGTGTTGGCTTATTAGACAAAAAGCCAGGGTACGAATCCCCGAAAAAATATTTCTTCGGCGACTTCCTCTCAGTAGATTTCTGGCAAAAACTCTGAGAGTAAATTAAATTGACATGAAAAGTTTCTCAAAAAATTCTGTCGTTAAAGCTGCAGGGTCCCGCCACTCATGTATAAAATTAACACACACAACATAAGTGGTGTGAGAAGCTAGGTCGTAATCCTAACTGAAGGGTTGTAGTAATTTCTCACATCACTTCGGTTATGTGTGTTAATTTTATCAATGAGCGGCAGCGCCAACAGTTTAAACTCGACTATGAACGACAGATTTTTGACAGCTTTGTTTACGAGTTATTTCCGAGTTTTTGCCACAAGACTGCTTAGATGAAGCCGACGAAAAAATATCAAGACATCTGGTCTAGAGTTTGAAACACGGCCTTGCGTCTAATAAGCCAACACACCTTCCTAGACTACGGCGACTATATTCGGCGTCTACATTTCTACTTTATTCGATCTTTAGATCTACGGAAATTGTAAATTATAAATTAAGAAAAATAATTATTTTCTTTGCTTAATTCTTACTGAACCGCCACCAACACCCAACCATTGAGTTTTTAATAAAAAAAAAATTTAAAAGAAGAAACAAAAAAAGGCTTCTTCTTCTGCTTCATTAAATATTCATCAAGAACACAAAAGAAAACCTTTAAATACTCATCACCAACAAAGAGCGGCAACCATTAACAGAATGGGATAAGGGTAAGGGTGAGGGTGAGGGTGAGGGTGAGGGCGAGCTTGAGGAGGACAGTGTAACGAATTAAATACAATTCAAGGAAGGATGTGTTACGTATTCGTTTATTTTTCTTATTTTCTCGATTTGTTTTTATAACGTTAGAGATGTTGACTTAAAAATAAGATTCTCGTAAACTACTCATATGGTACGGTACGTACGTATGAGTTTTGGATGTAAGAAATGAGGGGGGGGGGTAAAGCAAGGAATATATATTTTTTTATGAGGATAAAACAAATATTATATCCTTTAAGTTTTTAACGATTAGTTTTTGTTTACAAACACATACTCGAAGGCATATTTATATTATTATACATACATACACACATACATACATACATACGTACGTATGAGTACATTTAAATCTTTATCTTGGTTATTACCATTCCTTGGTAAAAGTAAACTTTAACTGACTACCTACCCATACAAGTAAATTTGTTGTTGTACATGTCCGTTTTAATCAATAACAACAAATCATTGGTTTACTTTGTATTTTAAATCCTACAATTAAAAACCCTTCTTGTATACACTACATCAGCGCCATTCCATTTCGCCTAAATGTATGCTCTGCATTTTGTTTTAAAACAATAGACAAGTTGTATAGTATTATTATAGTATTGTATTGTAACCCTTTATTTTATAATTGTTGTTGTTGTTGTTCTTGTTGATTTTAAAATATACTCACTTAGTTATTCCCTTTTGGGACATTAAAAACTCATTTCCACATTTTCTACCGTGTGTTGTCTCGTGAATACGAGTCGAGTAGAGTGGTTCAATTCCCACATCATACCCGTTATTGTTTTCTACAACTTGTTGTTCATTTGGTTGCTTTGTTGCTTGCTTGTTTGATGGGTTAGTTAGTTTCTTGGCTGCCTGGTTCGAATCAGTTCGGCTAAAAAGTTTTTAAGATTTTATTACCCTTTGCGTTTATGTTTCGTTTTTCTTGTTATTGTTTACACATTGAAATTCAATTTTATTTAAACATATGCAAAGTTTTCTCCTTGAAAAAAAAAAGAAAAATAAAATAACAAAAACAAAAACAATAACAAACAAAATGAGCACAAATAAAGTAAATGAAAGATAAACTTTAAATAATTTTCCAATGTCTGCTTAAGGACGTGTAAGTGCGAAGAATAAAAATGAAGGGTTTTCGGAAAGTAGTATGGTGATTGATACACACTTCATTGGTTGATTTTGTTGTGATTCGGGATTGATTCGTTAATAGGAATTAGGTTGTAACGGTTTTTTGTTTTATCGTAAAGTCGTATTTCAAAAGTTTCCTAACGAATTTAGCTTCAGGGCAAACGTCAAGTTGCTTGCGCCCTTAAGCTCAATTCGTAAATAGATGCGGTGAATACGTATAGGTCCACCAGAATATTAAACGACGTCATTTGGTCGTATGTTCATATTGATAATTGTTCGTACCGTACAATGTGTGTATTTTGTTGTTGTCTAAATGAACGAATATATCCACAAAGTTCTTAAATTTTTTTTTAATTTTTAGCAAAAAAGGTGCGTAAATGATTGGCACCTTTTCATTTTTGGAATATCTATAATTTCTTTATTTTGTTTTAGTTTCATTAGCCTAGATTTTACAGTCAAGTAGGACACTACTGTTCTCTTTGATATTTGTCTTTGTCTAAAAACACCGCCTTCTGTAATCATGATTATAGGGTAGTTTGCCGTTCACAGGCAAGTTCACTCGGTAGCCAATACGGATCTTATTATGATTCGTATGTGGTGGGTTTAAAGCACTTTGAGCTCCGGATGAAACCGGTCACCTTGCCCACCATGACTAGATGATTAAATGTACTCTCACCCAAAACCCGCTGACGTCTATTTTTAAATGTAGAGAACTCGAATAAAAGGTGTTGTACCGATTTCGTTTCCTCCATATTCACAGCTTCTACAGTAATCCTAACGGGGCA
>QOCX01000108.1:463561-477040 GCA_005959815.1 Sarcophaga bullata
TTCGAATAACACTTCAAATAAGGTCTCTGAATCACGAGAAATTCCTACATGACACGAAACGAAATTTTCTTAAGGGACCCCAAATTGGTATGAATTGTGTTTAGAAAATATGAGAATCTAATTTCTATTTTTAAATTTTACATTTCATTGTAATTTAGTATTTAAAATTATTTTTAAACACCTGCCACCAATTTGACAAGGAACCTTGTGTTCGAAATTAAAACAAATTTGGGGAAATGAAATTAAATTTTAAATTAAAAAAATTTTCTTTTAAAATTTTTGCAAAGTTCAGCTATTTACCAAGCTCCTATATATACATAACGTTCATAATTGGTCATTACAACGCTGTAGTCAGGATTACAACCTGGGTTCCAAAACAAACCACTTTTTGTTGCATGATTTTATACGTGAGTGGTAAAGTCACCTTTGAATCACAGATTTTTAAAAAAATTTTCATGGTAATTTTATTTTTATTATCTCTCAGACTTTTTGCCAGCATTCTGCTGGAGAGAGCCGCCTAGGAAATATTTTTTTCATATTTCGTTTTGTTGGAGTTATCTGACCTAAGGCTTAAAGCATCGTCTCACGTTTAATAAGCCAACACACTACCTACGAGACTATAACGATACTATAACGTTTGATACTAGACTGCGTGCTCCTTTAAAAATATTTAAATAAGCCTACCATAGACCAATTGTGATGCCTCTACAAAGTCTAATCCTTCACCAAATATTCGTAACCAACAGCTAGAATAGAAGATAAGGAGTAACTGTTCGGGTCATCTAAGGTCAGTTTTGGTTTGGTTGGAGTGATAGCTTTGATAAAAAAAAGCACAATTCAGCATGCTTAGTAGCACCCGCACTGGCCAAATTCCATTGAACTCATAGAAAAAATTGATGAGCGCGGAAGCTAGACACTAAAATCACGACTCCCCTAAGCTAGCAATCGGAAAGCTTTATGAACGAAGCTGTATTTTTGATATGATATATGATGGATGATATTTCCGTTAAGCTGTCAAGAAATGGGGAACCAAATAACCTAAATCTGCGCCTCATGAAAGATAGGCATTGGAAAGAAAGTGGATAATAGTTCACTCTTCTTAAGCAGACCCACAACCCCGGCAGTAGTCGTTCTAAGGGAATCATTCAAGGTTAGTTTTGTAATAAATTCCAGATCTTGAAAAATGGTATTTTCGAGTTGTTTTTAGTACGTTCGTAGAATATGTTCGGCTTAAAATAATTAAACAGGATCATTAAGGCTTAACCACTTCTTTTTCTATTCATTCTGGTTGCTTTTATAGTCCATATTCATGATTTCTACCATCAAGATAAAGCTGCCATTTTTTTCCAGTAAACCTCTTGGTAGCATATGGCTTCCACAAAGCATTTCTGCATGTTTCCGTTGCTTTAATCTATTTTTGTTGTTGCAGCAAGTCCTAGGATTGTGGGGTTGCCATCTATTGTTGCCTAGAAACAACGTCCTCCGAGTATCTGTTGTAGGAGTGGGTAATCTTGCTAATTCCTACATCCTTTTCCCTGTGATTTTATCATTTTTCTATTTCCAGATGGTAAGGGGGCTTCTTAAATGATATTTCATACATACATACATAATCGGCCATTACAACCCTTCAGTCAGGATTACGACCTAGCTTCTCACACCACTTATGNATGATATTTAGTGTCTCGATATTTTCGATAGCCCTGAAATACTGATCATCGTAGTCTAAATCATTCCTGAAAAAGTGACTTAATCTTTATTGGGAAAAAATCTAAAACCTTAATCGATATGATGCTCTTTATATAAACAAAATTCTCAATTGTGAAGATTTAGCTGAACGTTTATGGAACGTAACTGAACTTTCGTTCGTTTATAGCGAACGAAAATAAGGCAAATGCTCACCAAATTCCATTACCGATCTCATTGCCTTCCACATGCTCTTTCATGCTCCATTACGTTCTCCGAACGTTCATCTTATTCTACGTTTACTACCCTCTTTTCGCCTGAAAAGTAGCACGTATTCAGGCGTTTCTACACCATTCTATAAAAAATCTGTGGCTTGTGAAGTGGCAGCATATACTTTAAACGAAAACGGTCAACGGTCAATGGGGATTGATGCACAGAGATGTCTGGTTGAGGTCGGACTTCTACGACTGCACTACGTCTAACAATATCGTATGAAGAAATTAAGCGCTCACAAGCATTGAATTGAGGTCTATTAGGACAACACTAGTCCATATACATACATTAAAAATATCTGGTCTAGTACACATGGCATATGATCCATTGCCGCTTATCGCGGCAGTTCAATATATGGGCTATGGTTAGGTCAGACTGGTAGCCTTTCTCACTTAAACACACATAGCGGCCCGTTGTGACATATATGAGCTATAAAACCCTGTACGTCTAGAAGAAATTGAGATAGGTTTTCAGCTTTTGAAATAGTTTTTATTCTAATTTTTTTCTAATGTTGCCATTATCTTATTTGAATTACTAAAAGCGTCTCTAAACTAAAAAAAATTTTTTTCTTGAAAGCTCGGGGGAAGAAATTTGTACAATAGAACGCTAATGAATAATATACCCTGAGTGTCCCAAATAATCTTGAGAATACATTAACATTTCTAACATTTTTTCATTTCTATTCTCATTACAATATGAAAAAAAATATTTCTTGAACTTGAACTTGAAATTATCGAACAAAGGGACTCTTTCGTTAGGAAGACATTTTCATTCAAAACAAAAATTTTTATGTTTTTCATTTGAAATCCACAGATTGTTGATCTTTGAAATGATAGAGTGAGTGTACATGGACTGTAGTCATCATCATAAGCTAATAATAGATTAAGTCCAACGACCTGCCTTAAGTACAAAACATTCAAAGGAAATTGTGTCACATACTCATAGTTTTTAAGTTTTAAATTCTTAAAAATAAATCAAAAAAATAAAAGAAGAAATAAAATATATTTCTAGTTTATAAATAAAGTTTATAACGTATTAACTCGTAGACATATTTTTGACTGAATTTTTTAAAAAATAAAAAAAAGTTTGTCTAACAAATGTCTTATTTATGAGGATCAATATTTAACCCCTTTAGACCCGAGGATAAATAAAGCAATTATGTCTGTTAGAATTTATAGAAAGTAAATATCATGTAGAAGACAAAAAACTCCCTCTATTCACTCCAAGATGGCAATACTGGTTAAAAATGTACATAACATAAGGTGCACAAATGTGTGCCTGGGATTTCAAGAGGTTAAAACAAACTATTCTTTACATCAAGTAAATTAAAGGGTACTTACTTAAATTAATCTCTTTATAACCTTGTCCAATACCAGGTGTTTTTTTAGCTTTAAGAGAACTATCGATATGCTTTGACAGCTGAGAATGTCAAACTGTGTTGACATTTTTATTTAGTAAGTTATTATGTATCTCCTTATGCGAGAAAAACGTTTGAAAATTGCTGCAACTTACTTTGACAAAAAAAACACTTCGTCAACTTTACGTTCATCTTAATCGGACATAGCTGTTCGTGCATTTATTGATCGTCTTCCCAATAATTTTACTCTTCCCTTTTCATAACCATTAACAAAATATAGAATTATGCATACCGTGGAAACTCCTGAAAAAGTCTCAGAAATTACTTCGGTTTTTGGCTTTTCTGTTTCGACTACAGGGACACCTTTACATAAGAATTTAGCTTAAGCTAGAATTAGCCAAACGTTTACGTAACGTAACGGAGCATACGTTCTTTTTATAGCATACGAAAATAATGCAAATTCTTACGGTAATTATATTACCGTACGGTAATCGTTCTTATTACCTTTCACATGCTGGAAATGAAAATTTTCGTAGGTTCCGTTATATTCCGTAAATGTTCGGCTAATACTAACTTTACATGTCAGAATCTACTCTGACTACATATTGTATTAACACGATACTATACGCTCACTCTTCTGCACAAATCTTAGATCGAAGGTTTTAAAACCATGCTAGATAAGCTAAATTTATGTGTTTGAAACGATGACAGTCCATATTACTGCATAGTTGGTTCCTATAGTCTTTTTAGAAAAGAGCACGGTGAGCACTATCGAATCATGCTAATTTTTATTTTGTTTCCACAAGTGAGTTATCTAAATTTCAACGACATTTGATTTCAACAAGATTTCATTGTTAGCTATACAACGCGCTTGACAATCGATTTATTATAAGACCAATTTGATAAAAGCTTTCATTCCATTCCTACTTGCGATTTAAGCTTTGGGTTTGCTTTTTACTTGACTATATGAAGGCAACTTGAAGCATAAAAATCACTATAAAAGCCCACCATTGCTGCCATTCTGTTTGTTTGATTGGCGAAATCAGATAAAAGTAGAATCGTTGGTTTGGACCCTGTAGCTCGTAACCGAGGCGTACTTATATCGAAAATCATATTCTGAAGAAGCCAATGCCATGAAATGATCTACGAGATTATAATAAAAAATATTTCATTCAAACGATATTTCTGTCTCATATTATCGCTTTAAGTTCTCCAACTCTTAAAAGCTTGTGCAAATTTTACGCAGATTTAATTTGTATTTGGTTTAGAAAAAAAGTATTGTAGTACGCGGTACCTTAGACTAGTGGGGACCAAAGATATAAAGTTTTATTGCAAGAACATGAGAGGCAAGCCGAAAAAGGAAAGCAGAAACCTATTCCACAGGCTGGACACACGCATGGCAGCCTTCTATATTAAGAGACAAGATATATATTTGCGTTGGTGGGCGAGCAACCAATGTAATGTTACTAAGCAGGTCATTTCAATTTAAAAAAATATAATTTCGATTAATAATTGTGCTACAGCGTGGTCAGACTTGATTTAAACTCACTCACCGTAAGGGGATAATAAATAAGACAATCGAGTTGTGTTAAGAAGTATTTGCGCTTTGGTAAATACGAATACGGATAGGAATACACATACTGAGATCTTTGACCCTCTAATTATAATATCTAATGCAGTTGATTGGTATGCATATAATATTGTTACAAAAATGTAAACGGTGTAACATCGTTTAACATTAAAATGTTAACAACGGACTTGTTTACTTGATTAACAAATAAACAACGATATAGCAACAACATAACTATTCACAGAAGAGGGATAAACAAGTAAACAACAAGCAACAACAACACTGCAGGGGCGAACGTAAACAAGATACGAAAACAACAAATAAGAAAGCATAAATAAATGTAAACAACGATGTTTACATTCATAGAATTCTCGTGAAGGCGAAGACCAGAACCTTCGCCTACGTGAACATTCATCAGACTGTTTACGTTGCTATATAAAAGGCAAGGCAGAGCATGCGGAGGAGAAGTTCAGTCAGTCTTGTGTGAAGTAAGCAATCGTGGTTTGACGATCTCCGTTACAAAGATCTACAGAACGATTGTGTAGTAATTGTTGTGGTTTATCGCAAAGGACACAAAACAAGGGAATAACAAATAACGGAATTGTTGTTGTTAGAATCAGTTGTGTGAATAATAAGGAATTTAGCTAGTAAACGGTATTAATTAATTGAGATATTAAGCAAGATAGCTTTAAAAATCCTCCATTTTTATAATGTATTCTAAACAATTATTTTCCGAAGAAACTTTTAAGGTTTTACTTTCCAAGAGATTACACAAATGATTAGAATTTAACTTCAACTAGGAATGCCTTCAACAAAAAGAAGTTATAGAACTTTTTCCTTTTCGTTTACTTCTGTTTAAACTTAATGAAAAAAGTCCGTTTTTTTTGTTGTTGTTTGGTAATTTCGAAAAATAATTAGAAATTAATTACAAATTCAAACTTTATCAAATACTTCAAAGGCTAAACCAATAGCAACAACAACAACAATAGCAACAAAAAGAATACAAAACGAAAAATAATGATGATGATGATTCCAATTCTTTCTGTTCCTTTTTTTTTACAACTCAAAGAACAGCCAAGAGGCCAAGAACAGATAAGAAACAAAAAATTATCTGCCATCTCCTGTTCCTTATTATTCCTAAAGAAAATTTGTAATAAAACATGCACCAGACACGAGATGTAGTCGTAACCAGTTTAGCTTTTTTTTTGTTTTTGTATTATTTTTGTTTAAACAAATTAGATTTAATGTGGAATTTCTTAAGAACATTATCCAGTGAAATGAAGTGCAAAAGAAAACATTTTAAATTTCTCCCTTCCACTACACAGCACAGCACTGTGCTTCAAAATCATTTACTTTCGATTACAATGCCTTGCTAGGAAAATTGGCTGAGAAATGCAGCCAATTAAATACTTAAAATATACAAACGTATATACATACATACATACAAACTTATAATAGAGGCAGGAGAGTTAAGAGAGAGAGAGAGAGAGAGAGAGGGAGAAAGGAAAAATTCATTACAAACAAATTAGCAAATAAATCAAATTTCAATACGAAATTATTTTATTTCGGGCTTAAAAACAATTTATAAATGCTTTTGCTTCTTCTTCCTCTTCTTCTTCTTCTTCTTCCTTTTCTTCTATTTTTTTTTGTTTTGTTTTGTTTTAAAATAAAACAACCCAAACAATATCTTATGGGATATAAACGATTTAAGTGAGACGATTTTCATGCCATGCCTAAACGCTTCTGGAAATTTTATTTCAACATTTCTTAAGCATGCCCTCCCCCCCGAAATAGAGAAAACAGAAGTAGAAGCAATGGCAGTGGGTAGTATGACGAATAAACCTCTTCAGAAATCATTTATCAAAATTAATTCCTGTCGTTTACATTTGAAAAACAAATCAAAGATTAAGACAAACATTAGTTTTAACCCTGTGTGTGTGTCAGTCATCAACACAGCCATCATCACCATCATTTCGCATGAACTCCGTCTTTCACCATCACATTCTTATGCTCGCGCGCCCTTTCTTAGGCTATGGATTTCCGGAAATTATTTAAAACAATAAAACGAATATAAATTTCGTACATCTTCTGTCTCTGTCTGTCTCCGTTTGTCTCTCTGCATCTGTCTGTTTATCTATCTACGATAAATGTTTGTAAATCTGTTTGCAACAGTTACTTTTGAAGGAAGGATATACGGTTGTGGCATTATCAAGAAATTAAAGGAATTGCTTGCTAAAAAGTGTAGACAATTCAATCAGAAAATATTATTAAAATAAGCGCTAAACTAGAATGAAAATGCTACTAGAATGCAGTAAATATTGTGGAATGGTTTATGCCACCCCGATATAGACTACGAGATGCTAACTCTTCGAAACACACGATAACCTCTATTGTGGGATTCACCCATGTTGTGCGGACAAAGTATTTTACATACGAAGTTAAATTGATTTGCCCATTAAACTCATTTGCTTGAAAAGTGTAGTCTGGTAACCTTGATTTTCTTGATATATTTTTTGAAGTGGGTGAGTCGTGCTGCAGAGAACTTCTCAGTAAACAATATTAGGCGCACACAGCTTAAAGGACGCAGCCTTTTTAAAATAAAAAAGAAACAAACAAAATTCAGGAGTCTGATAATTGTTGACAGGAGCAGTGTTGTGTTTTTTAGGTTAAAATCGTACTTATTCCTCCATTCTCGAATTGTCATTATTGAGTACATTCAGCTTATTCCTGAAGTGGTCATAACGTCTTAAAAGAGGCCTCAGTATTCATAAAAATTCTTAGAAAGTTAGAACACTTGAATAATATTTGCTGGTTCCGGCGAGTAACGTATTGGATTGTCAAATCCAGGTTATGGCGATCTTATCTCCGAGACTAGAGACGCGAAGATGACGATTATAAACTAACCAGCAGAATTACGGCTTGAGGTCATCGAAATTAGCGTGGTTCACTCAAATACCTTCGCCATTCCTTGCTTATCATCATTGTTTCAAGCTGATGCGATTTGAACTTAAGAACACAAGATATTTAAGAAACATAAAAAGGAAATTGTGTTGTATGCTATGGATTTAATAATGGCGGGACCTACAGTTGAAAGTCGACTCCGAACGACAGATTTGGAAAAACTTTTCTTGGCAATTTTATTGACTCTCGGAGGTTTTGCCAGAAATCTGCCGAGAGGAAGTCACCGAAGAAATATTTTTTGATATTTCGTTTTGATGTCTAACCTGGGATTTGAACCGTGGCCTTACCCCTAATAAACCAACACACTACCTACCAAACTACAGTGGCTTGATATGAAATAAACCTCATCCTTTTTAACGATTGTCAGCACTCTACTCCTGCGAAAGGTTAGTTCTTACAACCAGGCTCATGAATGTGGAGATAAATCTATAACTCTTTAACTGTGTAAGCCGAGTATCATACGTCACATAATGACGAATATAACGTCTTGAAGGAAAAAATTTCATTCCTACTACTATTCAATGGATGCATTGGAATTTTTCCCTGAGAAAGGTAAAATAATGTCATTTAAAAAGGACTATGTAGTCCGAGTAAACCCGTCTTCGCTGGAAAGTAATTATGCAGAATAAATTTTTGAATTAAAATTACAGGATTTCAGGGTAAAAAAGGGTTGAATTTGTATCATTTTTTCTACCTAGATAGTCAATAAGCCAAAGGAAGCTAAGAAAGAAAAAGATCTTATTACGAAAGCTAAACGTCATGGTGCTCCAGTAATCTTGTGGCAGTGGGCTGATTTCAATTGTGGAAGTTGTATGTTCAATTCCAGTAATGCCAATTCGTTACATGAGGATTTCAATAATTATGGTATATGAGAACCAAAGGGAATGGAACTGAATGACTATTTAAGAAGTGATAGTAAGTAGGATTGCTAATATTATTCGTAGACAGCAGAGGAACATCAGTCATAGGCACTATTGGGTATACGGCATCGTAATGACTATTGGAGAAGGACAGTAGGAGGATTTCTAATATTATTCGTAGACATCAGAGGATATCAAAGGCCAGATAGGCACCATTAAGCCTATCGGCATCTGAATGACTATTGGAGAAGGAACAGTAGGTAGGATTTCTAATATTATTCGTAGACATCAGAGGATATCAGAGTTCGATAGGCACTATTGGGCATATCGGCATCTGAATGACTATTGGAGAAGGACAGTAGGTAGCATTTCTAATATTATTCGTAGACAGCAGAGGATATCAAAGGTCAGATAGGCACTATTGGGCATATCGGCATCTGAATGACTATTGGAGAAGACAGTAAGTAGGATTTCTAATATTATTCGTAGACATCAGAGGTTAGTGGTAATACCTTCCGTGGTCTTTTAATTCTTTTCAACGTTTTCCATATTACCAATACAATGAATTGTCAACACTCTTTTGTGTGTTTATTTGATTTTATTATTGAGGCGTGAGTTTGCTTAAAATTAAACAACTTCTCAGGCAAAATAATAAATGACATGATGCCTGAGATTTGATGAAGATTTTCAACTGGAAATGCTATGATTAAAATTCATATTATTCATCAAATACAACACATACACACACACACACACACATTCACAAGGAATAACTCCAACAAGGGTTAATGAAAAACAGTCGAGACAATAATGAAAACAACAAAAAAAATAATAAACATTTACGCAAGTGAAATGCCGCCCTTATTCATTCGCACATAGAACATAGGACAGCGATAATTCACATGCAAAGATTGAAATCGATTCATAAGTAAGGCCGTCCGTCCGTTCATTTGTCTAAGAAAATTTACATAATGAATGTTATAACGTTAATAACTCATTTTGAAATTCCGCGGTAACGCTGACGATGACGGCGAAAAATTTCAAATTTCGTATTGCAAAAGCGTAGAGGAAAGCGAAACAAACAAATTGAAACCGCCATCGTAAATGTCCAAACAAATTAAAAAAAAATTTTCACAAAATAGGGTTATCATTCAGATCAAAAATGAAACATCCTCTCTTCTCTCTTGTGCTCCCTCTCTCTCTCTCGCCGCTTACTGTTTGTGTCACAACTCATTTTGTAATCCTTTCAGCAAATGCCACATACAGGCAGTCAGGCAGACAGGCAGGTTTTATTAAATATTTTCATTACGCGACGACAAAAAAGTAATGTGAACCTCAGAGAAAATATGTTTAGAGAGAAAAAAGAGTTAAAATAACAACAACAACACAATAACTTAATAATTAGAATGTAATATTTTATACTTCAATCTTGTGCTCTTACCGTTCACAACCGCTATGTAATCTTTGAAGCATTTTTCCATATCCTGTAATTATAACCCTTTTTTCTTGCCGTTACAAATAGTGAATTATGTTTGAGTGTAATTTTATTATTACTTACATCATCATTATTAATCTTTACATTTGAAAGTGTGAAGCTCCTTTTTTTGCATAAAAAATTTTTATTTTCCAAAAAGTACTTATATTGCCTCATTTGAAAAATAGTAACAAAATAGTACCAAGATTATTGCATTTTCCTTTAAATTTTGCACTCTGCATTTCGTTGCAAGTTAATAAGAAACATTAAATTTGCGTACTTTTAACTTTATGTTCATGATTAATACTAAATTTGAAGGTACCACTGAGTGGAAGGCAGAAGGTACCAAGTCCGGTACTGTATTTTCGCTACGTTCTTCGAACATAAAAAAATTTGTATTTTTAATCTAAATTTATTTGAGATCATATCATCTACACGTTCATCGTTTTAGTCTGGCAATGCTTATACAGTTTACAGCACATTGCTTTCATATATCGGGGCTGATAGACTTATGTTATCCACTGTATATTTCTATTTGGATCAATGTTGAGACGTCTGTAGAAAAACCTGCCTGGATTGTTAAGAATTAGAAGTCGTCGCAGTCTAGTAAATAGAGTGTTAGCTTATTGTACGTGAGTTCAAGTTCAAACTGTCAGTCAGGCATCACCAACAAAACGAAATATGAAAAAAAATATTTCTTCGGCAACTGCCTCTCAGCAGATTTCTGGCAAAAACTCTGAGAGTAAATAAAATTGGCATGAAACGTTTCTCAAAAAAATCTGTCGTTCGGAGTCGACTTTAAGCTGTAGGTTTAAACTGTAGGTATAAAATGAACACACGCAACATTAGTGATGTGAGAAGCTAGGTCGTAATCCAGACTGAAGGGTTGTAATGGCCAATTATGTATGTATGTTAGTAGAGTTGAGATGGTATTTACAAGCGATTAGCAGTAATCCATATTGGCACTAGAAAAATTCATTATGGGACACTCTGTTTTTCAACTTTAGATCTGAATTCTCTCTCAAATACACGAACAAATATATGAAGTGAAGAAGAGTAAGTCCTTTTGTTTCATTGGAGAATATAACAACAACAATGAAACATTAAATATGTTGCTGTTGAACGCAATTCCAATCGATCAGTAGAGTTATTCTACTGTCTTCAACGTGCAGTTTTGTCAGCTCATTTTCGTTTGGTTATAATCAGATGTCGGCACCAAAAAGCCCGGGGGTCGAACATCTTTGACTTTTAACACACATAGGACACGAACATTAACAATGCTTGTTAAAAAGAACGTACAATTGCATTTATTTGTTTGTTAGATTCTAAAGAAGAAGGATCATGTCGCTTTTTTCGGGTATCAATGATACACCTAAAAAAATATTACAGTACGATACACTATTTTCCAATGAGATCCAATAATAACAATGGAAATTTATTTTCACTTTGGTAGAATATTTGTTAAGTTCAATACGCAGTCTTTAGGGATTTGGCACTATACATTTGTCTATATTTTCCACTACATATACGTATTATTAGGTTATACTTGAAAATACTACTAACAATTTTCCTCTGGGTATACACACACCTCGCACAAATACACCCACATTTTTATGATGTTCTCTTTGTGCCGACGTCTGGCTATAATTTGTGTAAATGATAAGGAGAGTAGAGTGAAACATTTCTTACATCGCTTTAAGACTTCAAATTTGAATGCTTTTGCGAAAATGTGAAAATATGTTGGTTCCAGGGAATCATATGGAATTGTCATGCCAAGAATATCAAAATTTTTTCACTACTCACCATTTTTATAGCTCCGTGACATAATCTGTCAAAACGTTTGGAAATGGATGGATTAGTTCAACAGGTTGTCAGAAGGAAGAGTCGTCTTTTCTGTCATCGAGCAAAGTCTTAGACTACTTCAATTTTCCAAAGTGGTGAATAATATGGCGGGCTTGGGAAGGTTAGGTTAGGTGAGGCATGATGGCGGAGTCCCTTAAGGGTTAGCATTTAAGCCTTATGTTTAGCACAGTCAATTCTACCAGGAAACCAATCCGAAATATAATATTGGTATTGCAACGGTCCTTATATCTATTAGATAGCTCGGTTAAAGGTCTTTACGACAAGAGCAGAGTATTTATACATGAGGGAAGAGGTCTCACTTAGGTTAGCCTTTAAGCCTCTATGTGTAGCACAGTCTACCAGGAAACCAATCCAAATCCAATATAAGTATTGGTAGTGCAACCATCCTTATATCTATTAGAGAACTCGGTTAAAGGTCTTTACGATAAGAGCGGGTATTGATACATGAGGGAATGACAGTCTCTTCCTCGTTCTTAGACCCCACAACTTCTGCAGAAGGCATTTACCGAAATGCCAAGTCTTCAGGTCTGCCAAAAGAACAGCGGCCCATAAGAATCGCTATTGTGCGATGAATAGCCATGCAATTTACGGACAGATGTGTGTTGGTCCTCTTTTTCTACATACTTGTCCAGCAGAGTCTAGTAATATTGCGCTTACCCTCCTGCTACCAACTAGATAGACCTTCCCTGTAAAAGGAATACCTATTCGGAGATTCCGAACTCCGCACCGCCCCTAGAGCGCATATAAGCATTACCTTGGAATGATCAGAACATTCTCTAGTAAATCCTAGGCACTTATGCACAAGGATGGATGTTGAAACTACGTTTATTAGGGACGTAATAACTGCCTGCCTGTCCGAGTACATCAAGGGATTTTTTTTTGAAAAGCAATAATCATAGCGCCGCTTTCAAAATTGCCATGACCTATAAATGCAGAGGGTAAATGTGCCCCCCCTCAATGTGCCTTAAATGACCTTAAATGTTATATGAACACAGTCTTCACTTTATTTTAAAATGTTTTTAAGGTTTTAACCAGACTCATCGAAATAGTTCTTCTAGTGTTGGTTGATAGCAATTAAGTCCTCTTATGAGCTGACATATATGGGCTCAAAGTAAAATAAGTTCATATCGTATGAATGTCTTTGTAACTATTTTCTATGCTTTCTGGCTAGCAAAGCTATTAAAAATTAATATTTTATTGCCGAAACACATTCTAAATTCGAATCATAAACGTCCAAACATAAATGTATGGCCGAACGTAATTGCAGTTGCATGTATGTATGTATGTATGTGAGCGTTTTAATGTATTTTTGGCCAAATATTTGTGGTTTAATACTTGAGGTCGTTTAATACAAACCACAGGTGTTGCAAACATTCAAAGCTTTGCATTAATTATGAAATTCTTTCGTAAAGAAATACAAATACACACACACACACAA
>QOCX01000108.1:486198-502458 GCA_005959815.1 Sarcophaga bullata
GGTAAATGTGTGTATATTACCATACGATGTGCTATGTTAACATATTCGCACAGCGGCATTCTTAAGAGAAAATATTTTAGGCTGAAAAGTATTGCAATAATTCGGTACAACAAGGATCGCCCTAATGTTAAGTTGTTTTGCATCCGACTTTATTGCGTGATCTGAATCTAACATTGAAAACTTGAATAACGTTTCCTGGTAGGAATAAACCAATATCATAGGAAAACCAAGGAACTATTTGAATTCGACAAGAGAACAATTCGCTTCTAACAATAATTCTAACGGCACACTAATCTATTATCAGTTTCGCGGTCTTCTCCACCGCAATTACTTTAGAAGCTGCCATGATGGAAACGGGTAAAAAGCCTTTTATGCGAGCAGATGTCATTGATTTTTCGGTAATAGAATGTTTTAGAATATGGACATGGTGGCGAAGCTCGGTGTGATTCAAATCCACCTCGAACGAATCATGACGGGGGGGGGGGCTTACCTCATCCTGGGTAACACAATGAATTTGTACCGATTGAATTTGCCTTTAAATGTCAATCTACCTGCTAATCTAACATAATCTAACCATTAGCCTAAAAACATCTCTCCGCTGTCTGCGTCAGAAAACTAGGATCAAAAGTAGCTTCAGGTATTGTGTAGTCGATATGTATATTACCGCGTTCGCAGGTTGTTGTCTTACCAACATGTCCTATGGTAGCCATTTAAGTAATGCAAAGAACTCCTCGGATTATATAGTCCTAAGGACAACTGTTATCATGATCAAGCCAAGCTATTAGTGATACACCACTTCCTAATGATTCGATTTCATTTACAGTGATACGAAGAATTAAAAGACTTAGAGAATATTGTTACGAAAATGGAAATGGTGTAAGATCGTTTAACATTAAAATGTTTAACAAAAGCTACAAAAACAAAAACAACCACCTTATTTGCTTGATTAACAAATATGTAAACAAAAATAATGGCAACAACATCACTAATACGAAAGAGAAATAAACAAGTACACAACAAGCAACAACAACACAGCAAGGCCAAACGTAAAGAAGATACACTAACAACAAACAAGAAAGCATAAATAAATGTAAACAACAATGTTTACATTCATAGATGTTTACATTCTAGAGAAGGCGAAGGCCCGAACCTTTGCGTACGTGAACATTCAGACTGTTTACGTCCTTATATAAAAGGCAAGGCAAAGCATGCAAAGTCGGAGTAGAAATTCAGTCAGTCTTGTGCGAAGGCACGTTGCTGGTGAAGTAAGCAATCGTGGTTTGATGCTATAATGTAGTATAATGCTATTCACCGGTTAAATTCATCATGTAGGTATCATCACAGCCATTAAATCTCTTACTTGTAAGCTGAAGTACCCACTCACTTTAACAGTTAAGGTCCAAGTCAGCTTGAAAGTCTGAATATGTAAAGGGAAGAAGAGAAACAATTTTCTGTACTTATAGAAGATTTATTTGTTACGGATTCATTACAGGGTTCTATGGAAAGATCATGGTAAATAATGTCAGCATTTATCGAAACTTGTATTAGGTGTAGTAAGACGATTGCTACAAAAGCCTTCTTCCGTTTCCATACATAAAAATAACATTTTAAAATGAGTTTTCGACTATTTCTGTAATATTCGTGTGTACATACGAGCACATTCGTTTTTAATTACAATTGTAGTGTTCACACTTAAATGCGTTCGCAACATTTGCTGTTTGTTTTTGTTTTTGTATAAATAAACCCCGAATTGAATATTGGCCGCCCATTTGACGTTTTAATATTGTTTGATGGCAAAATTTCATTACAGCACGACGGCAAATAAACCAACATACTCGTACACTTACGACCAATGGACAAAGCAAATGAATGATGATGACGATGATGATGATGATGATGATGGTGATGATGGTCAACTGCATTTGCATATGAAACGCAATCAAAGTTGAAATAAAGGAATAACGGGGATATACATATGCGTGTAAACAAGCAAACAAACAGTTGGTCACTTATGCAGTCATACTGTAAGTAAATTTACATTTCCACACTCTCAATCAAAGGCATCTCATATACACGTACATACAAACAAATAACAATAGCCTTAGGCATGACCGCACCTCCAAATAATAACGCCTACAAAAACACGTTCAAATTAAACGATATGTAAGTGTGAGTTTGTGAGAGAGTGTGTATGTTTGCGGGTGTATGTGAGTATGATTAATAAAAACACAAGGACTAGAACAGAAGAGTGATTGACTGACTGAATATAAAGGAAATCAAATAAAAGCAAAATAACTGTTTGACTGACTGACTGACCATTATTTTATAATTTGTTTTTAAACAAACATTTACACACTTTCCCCTCCGCCCAAAATAAATAAAACCAAGTTTTCATAACAAACTCCCACATGCTCACTCCCGCATTTTTTGCCCACTTATGTGTAGAAAACTTGTTAGTTTTTGCCCCCAAAAAAAAAAAATACAAAATAAATCCTGAGGGCAGGCAAATATTTTGGTGCTTTTCAAATAAATCCACAATTCTCCGCCATATTCAACTGACTACTGCTGCTGCTTGGACACCTGTAATACCAGTCAAAAGCAACAAAAGAAAAATGGCAAAAAGAGTACATAACGGTTTTTTGTTCATTTGAATATTTGCTGATAATGCTCCTTTCGTTGATGGATAATATGTGCTGTGGAATTGCGTATTTTTTGCCGTGAAATGAAATTCGAAAATTTTGCTTTATTGACAGAAACGTGAAAAAACATGAGTCCTGGTTCCGTCTTGTGTGTAATATGAAATCAAAATTAATTTTTTTCCAAATGGAGTTACATTTCAACGGATGGTATTATGTATTGTGGATATTTTTTGTTTAATTTTTAATTTCTTTTTTAAGAAAATCATAGTCAAGCTAATATGACGCCAATTTCATGGTGCGCAGCATTTATTTTTTCGACTTTCGGCATTTCTATTCTTAACATATATTATCGTGTTAAATTCGGTACCGTTATTTACTTTTACATTACCTGCTTGCTTACTTCCTTGTTCAGTACAAGCCTTTAGTCAGTATTACGTCCTTACTTCTCACACCATCAATGTTGTGTGTGTTAATTTTATTCATAAGTAGCGGCACGTCTAGATTAAAATCGAGTGCGAATGATAGATTTTTGAGAAACGTTTCATGGTAATTTAATGTCATTCACTCTTAGAGTTTTTGCCAAAAGACTACTTAGAGGATGTAGCATACCATACATAATTGGCCATTACAACCCTTCAGTCAGGATTACGGCCTAGCTTCTCACACCACTTAAGTTGTGTGTGTTAATTTTATACATGAGGGGCGGGACCTACAGTTTACAGTCGACTCCGAACGACAGATTTTTGAGAAACTTTTCATGGCAATTTTTATTACTTTCAGAGTTTTTGCCAGAAATCTGCTGAGAGGAAGTCGCCGAAGAAATATTTTTTCATATTTCGTTTTTGATGTCTGACCGGGGATGTAGCCCTAAAAAATTTTTGTTTTATATTTCGTTTTGTTCTAGTTGTCTAGATTGGGGCCATGGTTCAAGCCTTGTGTCCTGATAAGCCAACACATTACTCATTACAATAGTCCTAGATTTTCCCCACCATTTCATTTCATTTCATTTTAATCGTGAGCTAAGGGTCTTACAGTATTTAATCGGGTCGTCACTGCACTGATTTGATTTTCAATTTATTTTTCTTAAAGCTTTTGAGAGAAGACTTTAGTTTTCCCAGGCTTTGAACTTGGAGGCTTCAACTAGTAAGCATTAATACTATCCACTAGACTATAGCAATCATAAATTATTCATTTTGATCCCGTCATTACTGATGCCCTATTTAAAACTTTAATAAGCACGATAGACTAAAAAATTTGTTCGTTAAACTTGTGCTTTTTTGTAGTTACTTGGATTGGAACGAAACTTAGAACTTTCGAGAAGTCTGAATTAAAACCAGTCGTATCCCTAGCGTTCAATTAACTGGAAAAACTGGACAAAAAAAACTTGAGATTTTATTCGAGTAACTTGTTTCCAGTGGTTCAGATTTATCATGAGAGAACAGAGTTCTCTGCTATCGAATGTGGTCGATTGCTTTCCTACGGTGGTACACTCGTTAACAGGTTGAAATAAAACTCACAGTAGATAATATCCTGCCAACTTCACATTAAAACTTTCGCTGAGTCAGGCCTTATATTGAATAATCGAGATGTGCCAAGATCTGCTTCCGTTCTTCGGAAAAATTTCTGGCTTCAGCATTGTTTCGCAGGACATCAAAGCTGATCAACCTGTCATTGCTTTGTTCTCTGGCCCCGAGAGAGTATGTATGTTATTGTGTTATTTATATTAAGGCGTATGGTATTGAGCTATTACAAAAGTGCGTAATTGGTCATTACAACCCCTCAGTCAGGATTGCGACCTAGTTTCTCACACTACTTATGTCGTGTGTGTTTATTTTATATATGAGCTATGATGGGACCTACAGTTTAAAGTTGACTCCGAACGACAGAGTTTTACGAAGCTTTTCGTGGCAACTTTATTTACACGCTGAAGGTTTTTGCCAAGATATCTGCTGAGAGGAAATCGCCAAAGAAATATTCCGTCCTACGTCTAATAAGCTAACACACTACCAATTAGATCACGGCGACTTTTATTAGCTATTGCAACCATTTAATCAGAATTACGTTCTAGCTTCTGACCCCACCCATATTGAGTGCACTAATTGGCTAAGGATTTGCCAACTGACTCCAATTTTAATTTGAAAAATCATCTTCAGTGGTGGGACCCATTTCAGAATGTATAAGTGCGAGAACAAAGAAAATTGTAGAATTTGTGACGATACCAATCCACATGAGACCCACATGAGATCCACATGAGATTCAAGCACGCCACTCACTGTTCTTTTTTTGTTATGGACGCGTCTGAGGTCTACATATCGTTAAGGACAACGTTGACTTGGCCATCATTGCCCTTATAGACCGATGATTACTAAATTCGTTTAGCCTGAATTGTGTGGTCTGGTCACCAATTCTATGTGGTTTTAATAGGACCGCACTCAGCTGATGCCACAATGAATATTTTCTTCGTGCGAATACAGAGCATGATCACCTCACGTGTTGGTGATATGAATTATCCACTGAGATCGTGTGATTTGATCCCCTTTAGACTTTTTCTAGAAGGATTTTCTTAAGTAGCAAGTGTATGTGGTCCAAAAAGCCAACATAACCTATGTCCTCGATTAAATTGAACGTGATTGAAATGCCAGAGTTATCGAAATTTTACAATTCAGATGCGTTTCACCCAGAGTAGCAGTGACGGACGAATATCTAAACGATGTTATATTCCACAGACAATGGCATCAATTGGTCTTTCGAACGAATGTTAAGCCTTTGGCATAATTTTCAAAGAGCTTGGATTCCGCATTGCGCTCTTCTCTGCAAATAAGATTTCCTAACCAGGTTAAGGTATCATCATGTTCATACCTACCTACGTTATTTACCATTCAGAACGTTATGCCGACTCCTATTGTTTCCAAGTTTATTTTTCTTGTTTTTTTTTTCACGAAAACATAAAAATAATAAGGAAATGTCGGAAAACAAACAAACTTCCATTTACTAAATGACGATTAAACGTTTCGCTTTGATTATCATCGTATAACTACGGCTATACTTTGGCGTTTTTTTTTGCTGGATGCAATGGTGGTGTATCCACCAATCAATATTCATATTCAAATACTTTGAAGCGTCATGTTAATTTATTCAACGTTTTCTGACCTGCCACTAAACAACACCCCCAAACTCTACATTCGTAATAACATGCATCACATGGCCAACGACCATCGGACCATTGACTAGCCTATCTAACCTAACCTGCTCGCTCTATGTTATTCTACGTTGAAACAAAAATGGAGGGGAATATCAATACTTTGCATAAAAAAATTTGGTTTTTTTTAACAAAAACCTCGACGACAACAACTTTGATTCACAGCTCTTTTTTCGTTTGGTCAATATTTTAGTCAGAAATGATTACCTCTGGCTCTGGAGCATGTTTTTGGGGGTAATGGAATCAGAATACGAATTTTAATTTGACTATTCCATGGTAGGTAGTGGGGTTTTGTTTTCCTTTTTTTAAGTTTATTTGCATTTTGATTTGTTGATTTATTAAAATCACACACACACACACACACTACTTTAGTGCATACATTTGTGCGAGGGTTGTTAGCAAAGTGTGCATATATAGTTTATGGCTAATGTAAGATAGAAATAGAAATTAAAACATCAGAACTCCTTCTGGTAAAAGGTGTAATGATTGCTGGCAATAGTTTAAAATTTTCGGGTGCCGTTATTAATTGAAATGCACACTGGATTCCATTAAACTTTCTGGCTGATTTTCCGGCGTGGGGTAATTGGTGCTTTTGTTGTGCAGCACTTGCGCTGACCGACTTCTTCCTCTTCCCTTGCTTTGGTAGAACTTGGTTAGTACAGGGATTGCGTCCTCCTATGGCGTCACAACGGGCCGCTATGCGTGCTCAAGTGAGCTTTTTGTTATCAGAGGCCACTACTTCGACCTAACCTAACCTACTGAGTTCGAAATGCATTAAGTTCAGGTTTGAGTCTACTCCTCATGTAACATTGTCCTTGTGCATTGATATGCAGATTAATTAAACCCAATGAAGAGACAAGGTTGGGTCAGAAAGTTCAATTCGTAGTCACAGTTTTTTACTGTTAAAGAAATGTTTTGTTTATGCCCTTTGTGATTTATCACTGGTGATAACAAGATGAAACATATTTCAAGTATCCTTTTAAGTTCGTGCTACAGACTAGACAATTAAAAACGAATTTTAAATGATTTGTGGAAACAAATAATCTTTTAATATGAAATGACATTCAAAGTCTTAAAAATGGCTGTACTGTACTCCATCGTTAAATGCATCACGATCCTTCAGACTAGCCCTGCTGCCATCAAGATTATTAATACCAGTACAGCCAATTTTACTTCCGTAAGCCTGATGCTCTAAAATCTGAAACATAAAAACCTTTACCGATGCATTTATCGGCAAATGACACCCTGATTATAATTTAACTCGTCTTGAGGCGACGATTTATAAAAAAGTACAATCAATGAACAGTTGTGACTATTATGACCAGTTTAATGCATGAAATAATTAAAATGTAGCCCATATTGCTGCAAGCGACGATTCCCAATAGATAAAGTGTTATAAATCTGCTTATAGAATATAAAAATAATATCGAATACCTCCTGGGTTAAATACTAATTGACATAAAGCTCGTAATCGTGACTCTTTGAGCTCAAGAAATCACTTTAATTTTCCGGATACATTCTAAATGGTTGCAAGGGCCCTTAAGAGCTGCTCAACATGCTAATTTAATCCGTTCTCATACTTGGTTAGGTTGAGTTAACCATTGTAACCAGGATATTACCTATTCCGTCACATAAACATTGTCCCTGGTTGACTTCTCTCAACCATACCGAGAGTCTTTTTCCTCATGCCGAATGAATTTTTCTCAAATCGCCTGTTTCTGTTCCTAAATTCTGGGTAAGCAAGTATTCTTTTTGTATTAGAAGTCGTTGTGAGGTATTTCCAGTCTTTTTTCGTAAACACCCGGAGTCCAATGTTCGGTTATCACTGTAAGAAGTCCTTAGGTGGTATCTTGATAGCTCATGCAAATTCTGTTCTGCACATATTCATGTCGGATCGGATTTGTCCTGTGTGCTCTACAAGTATGTTCATTATCCTATCGTAACCAATTCTTTGTCGAACGTCAATCAAATGCAGGAATTTCTTTGAATATTTCGTGGTGTAAGCTTTAGCTATTTCATCGTCGGAGTTGCTGTTACATTCAATGTCTCCGTGTCCAGGTGCCCAAATGAGGGTAACCGTCAAACGTCTAGGTATTTTCTTCAGAGACATTTTGACAATCTTAGATCTGGTGTACATAGTCTCTAGGGCTCGAATAGCCGCTTTACTGTTGGTAAATATGCATACATCAGCATACGAATATATCTCTAACACCGAATTCGAATGGCGGCAATTTTTATAGTCTTTGTTTTAGCCTGCAAAAATACTACAGTAATCTAGTAGAGCAAAGGACGATCTGATGTTCAATTGTTCCCACACTAAATTCAAACAAAATCTGCTCTTCACATGCCGATGTGATTAGTTTCTGAAAAAAAGAAGAGCTCGAAGACTTTGGCATGAAACTCGTTATTGAGTAAGGTGTGCTGCAGAGAAAGATTTTAAGAACCTTTCTATATTTACTATGTAGCTCCGTCACTTTCGAACTTTTGTTGTGGACACTGCAAAGATAGTAGTGGTTTAACATTCGCGTATAAAATATCCTGGCATACGTATTAACCCTTTGCATGCGAACGGTTCCTGAGAGGCGCCATTGCTATTTATGATAATATGTTTTTTGAGATCGGTTCGGTATATATCAAATGGTGGGTACTTAGATCTTTCAGCCTGAACACGTAGAATCGTAGTAAAATTTTTGGTGCTCAGTTAAGTAACATTCGGGGAAACTGTAGAGACGACTAGCTCGCCAAGGCTGCACTCCTCTGCTGGAATCCTCTTCAATCAATTAGGAATCCAGTTTATCTCTTTCAAGCTAGCCATTGCTCACAAATTCTTTCGAAACACCAACCTATCCTGGGTCAATATGCAATCCTGCTCCACCGCTAACCTCACCTGGCTCTCAATGGATAAAAGGCGCACCAACCAACCAGTGAGCTTTTGCTATCAAAGCTAACACTCTTACCTAATCTAACCTAACCTAACCTAAGTGAAAATACGAATAAACAAAATCGAAATTACTGCCGTGTAGCTGAATACCCATACTAAAAAAATGGTTCGGGTGCAAAGGCTTAATAGGTGACTGTTTTAGAAATACCATCTAGAACCAACGACTTCAACGTCGCTATTTCAAATAAATTGAAATAAATTGATAGAAACTTAAGCCTAGGACTAAACAGTAAATTCTTATTAACATACATGATCCAAGTCGCCGTAGTTTAGTGGGTAGTGTGTTGACTTAAGAGACGTGAGGCCTTGGTCAGACATCTGCAACAAAACGAAATACGAAAAAATATTTCTACGGCAACTTCCTCTCAGCAGATTTCTTTCAAAAATTACCATGAAAAGTTTCTCAAACAATCTATGGTCCAAATTCGACTTTAAACCCGTAGGTCGCCTAGCCACTCATGTTAAAAATTAACACACACAATATAAGTGGTGTTAGAATCTAGTTTGTAATTGTGACTGATGGTTTGTATTTGCCAATTGTGTATGTATGTGTGTAATCCACTAACTGAAGTCTATTTGGTATTATTGAACACAGTTATGGAAAACTGCCTTAGCTTTCCATATACAAAAAATCTAAAATCCACAAGCTAAGTCAGCATTAATATAACGGTCAGCTTTGTAATATACCAGCTTCCGCTGTAAAATCGAGATGCCACCAGTTTTGGAAGAACACTATACCGGACATAAACTGGAGGAAGATAAGGAAGCTTTTGTAAAATATAAACTCTAATGACTCCATGACTCCATGACATTGTATATACTCACAGTTTAATCTCTTTTATGCCAATAATTCGTATTCATTTCGCACTGAGCCTTTTAACAAGAGCAGGATGTTGTCTTCTCGATATTATTGAAAGGGCCTTCAGTTTCTTTGCGCCTCTTTGTTTAGTCTGGCTACAATGGAAGCAATTTTCCCCTTCATTGGTATACGTTCCTATTCCTTACATTCATTGTCTTCATAAATTTAAAAAGTTTTTATAATTTTTTCATGACGTATGTTTATACTACGCGTATGTACTGTATTGTATTGTATTGACCAGGGCATGGACTTTAAACCTTATTTTCACGAAGAGCAATTCTCATTTTCTAATTCAACAAACATTTCAATTTAATGCAAAACAGACTGAAGTAGTCAAATAAAATTCAATTTGAAATCAATTTCGAAAAATGCCAAAAGTACTTAAGAGAAGGACATTAATAATCATCGCTTTCATGCAACCAGTTGCTTAAGAAAATTTCATTTCAATTTCAATTTCAATTTCAATTTTATGACTTTCAATGCCAAACTGGCCAGAGAAATATTAGAATGCCAACGGCATACGATTACAAGTAGAAAATGAAAATCGAACGGGAATATGAATGTCAGGAAAAGAGGGAGAGAAAAAAAGGGGAAGAAACGTTTGGAAATTATAAAATAATTTGAGTTTTTTTTTTTTTTTATGTGGTCAAATGAACAGCAGCTGAATTCAATTACACAATGATGAAAACCACAAACGTTACGGAACAGACAAACTGGCTATACACACAACTGCCATTAAACAAGATGTTTAAATATTTATTAACTGCTCAACTACCTTGTCAGTCAGTCATCAGTCGCTTGCTAGTCGATTCTGTAGCAACCCCTTTTTCTTTAATGGGGGGGGAGAAACTTGCCGAACAATTTCAAATTCAATTGCCAAAAGATGACTTGGCAAATTGAATTATAAAAACTTTTTTTTTATTTTTTTTTTTAATTTTTATTTCTTCTTCTTCTTCTTCTTTAAAGCAGAAATAAGCTTATGGTCTTCGTTTTCTTAATTTCTCAATATCGAACATTTCAATTCAAATATCAATAACATACTCATTACATGAATACATATGTATACGAATAGTATGTATGTATGTACACAATTCCTTTTCAATTTGAAGCTGTCAAAGTTGACATGTCAAACAAGCCAATTTATCACAAAACCTAGCAGAATGAGGATAAACGAGGTTTTAACTTCAAATTAAATTGTTATTGTCCCTATACATGTATGTATGTATGTATGTATGTATGTATGTGTGTGTGTGTGTTCGTTCCATGCCATTTCGTATTCGTACTGAAGTTATAATTAAATTATTTCGTATTTTTCTTTTTATTCTTCCTCTTCTTTAGAACCAAATACAGATATCCTGTGTACTCTGTTTATGGATGAATGTATGATGACTTAACAATTTTTCATTTCATTTTAAAACTTTTTACAGTCTTTAGTTGAAATGTATTGAAATTCTATAATAATTAGGTTAGTTTTACCAACAGTTTCCTCTAACTGGGGTTATAATCTGCGTATTATAGGGATGATGAATATTTTGTGCATAATAAAACGATTACTTTCATAGATATTTGGTAATCGGTAATCAATGAAACGATGAATGAATTGATTAATCAAAGCAGATCAAATAAGAATTGTTATCTCCAATAATTCTTTGCTATTTGCGGTTTTACTATAAGCTCCAAAGCCTTGGTTTTCACAATCATGTGCAGACTTCAGCTCCACTGTAGGACAGCTGCTCATTGCTACTGTTATGCCAACAAATTCTAGTCTCTGTATTTTGTTCAACTTCATTATTCATTTATTTCTGTTTCTAGGTAGTAGCCGTTGTCTAATAGATAGTCTGTTGGCTTATTAGATGTGAGACCACGGTTCAAATCCCAGCTTAAACATTTCGATCAAAACGGTATATGAAAAAAAATATTTTTTCGGCGACTTCAGCTCAGTAGATTTCTGGCAATAACTCTGAGTGTAAATAAAAAAATGCCATCTAAAGTTTCTCTCGTAGTTGACTTTAAACTGTCACTTCTGTCACTCACACTTAACATGAGTGGTATCGATTATTTTAATGAATAATCGGTTATCTATGGTAGATGAATCGATTTTATTACGTCCAACATATCATTTATAAATGATGACTTCTTTCTCTTATCATGATATGCAAATTCTAATGTAATGCATGGGTTATTGTTTTTCGTTTTTTTTTTGTTTGTTTGTTTTCTGACAAGTCACGATGACATTGGCAAACTTAATTAGGGATTTTAAAATTTAACTTTTAAGCTGAGTTGGTAATTATAGAGAGAAATGGAAATGAAATTACAAGAATTCTCTCAAATATACTTACGACTGTTTATTGCGGTTTCTTGTGACGTTGCACACGATATTATTAGAAGATACTCAACCGAACCCAAACGTAGCTCATGGCATTAACAATAAAGTCATTAACAATAAAGTCACGAGTTGGTAGAGCCGTCTAGAACTCTACATATGATGTGTCAAATCCAGTCAAATTGTCATTCACATATCTTGTTGCTTGTATTGTGCATTTCGGCCATGTTAATGTCAACCTACAAACCATTGTCTGATGTATCTAAGCTGATGCTAAACAAGCTAGGTTCCAGAGAGCTAGCATACCTAACGGCTATCTGAAATATATCGGTTGGACAACTAAACTAAATTTCAGACATATGGAAGGTAGCTAGAATTGTTCCAGTTTTAAAGTCAGATAAATCCGAAGGATCTCTCTCACATCTATTAGTTAAGGTCCTAGAAGCATTCCTCCATTCTCTGAAACAGAATAGTAACCTGTACACACACCAACATGGTTTCAGGAAAGCCCACGTTCATGAAAGTAGGTTATTATACAACTAGGGTTTGAATGGATGTAGACCGTGTAATCGTACGATAGTAGTAGCCTTAAACCTGTCTAAGGCGTTTGACAGAGCTGACCATATCATACTGATCAACTGCTCGAAGAGATAAAAATTTTGCGCGTAAAGCCACACAATACGAGATGCCACAAAACAATTTCCTATTGGCATGCACTCATCCCCACCATCCACATAACCAGTTTATACTTGGTAAAAGTAACTAAATCGCTGAAAGGTATTGTATTAGAGAGCCCGTGGTTCATCACCTGGCTCAGACATCTCCGGCAAAAGTGAAAATATAAAAAATTTTATTTCTTTGACTTACTCTCAGTAGATTTCTGAGGAAAACTCAGAGAGTAAATAAGAAATTGCCTTGAAAAGTTCACAAATCTATTGAAGTCGACTTTAAACTGTATGTGCCGCCCAATCATGAATAAAATTAACGCACACAACAAGAGCGGTATGGTAAGTTAGGTTGTTAGGTTGAAATGCCCAATTAAGTAAGTAAACGATACTGAAGTGTTAACGGCAAAAACAAAAAAGAAAAACAAATCATAATAAAACAATAAAGAAATTGAGTAAAAAAAACAATTACAATAACAAAATAATAAAGAAATTACGGGATATTTTCCATACAATAACAAGTTACCAGATCTACAAGAAAATCGGTATAAATAGTACAAAAGATGGTGTTGCCAGCCTGTAGAAGTGCAAGGTACATGAACAAACGAACACAGCAAATGAAGTGAGCTCTACACAAAAACTGAGTGCGCTGACATGAACTCAGCTTTGGACTTTGTTTTGAAAAGTTTCAATTGAAACAATTTCCTTCATTGAAGTACTTGTCTTTAACAAAGTTGTGCACAATATTCTCGAAACGATTCCATATGGAAATTGTTGTCATTCTTGTTGAGAAGAGATAAAAAACTGAATTACTTACACATGCAAGACTATGAAACGCATTTTAAAATTGTAGGTTATGCATATGCTAATAATAATAACAATAATAACAACAACAAAATAAAGTTAAAGACTAACATTTATGTTGCCGCACCACCACCACCGAAACCATGAAATTATTTCCGTATTATGAATAGAATTGAATGTAGATGTATGTGTGTGTGTGTGTGTGTGTGAATTCAAATGTGAAATAGAATTTAAAAGAAATTTATAGCATACACCAAGGGGGGAGGATATGTTGTTTGAAAATGTATGGCATATACGAGTATGTGGTGCTTCTACTTAGGGGGATGGGGGGTGGGGTTGGTAGTCTGATAATCGGCATTTTGCTGAATATTTTTATTTGTTTAAATTTCAAAAAAAAAAAAAAATAAAGAAAACATTTACGGTTTGTCGTTTCAAAATTTTTTTTCTTTGAAAAAAAAAAACAAAAAAAAATATGAAATTTTTGTTTGTGTATCAAAAGCATATTTTCATTCTGGTAGAACGAATTTATTATTATTTTCAATAAGCATTAAGCGATTTCGGTTTCATTGTTGTAGCTGTTGTTGTTGTTGTTGTTTGTAAATATATTTTTGTTTGATTTCCAATGCCAATGCCAATGCCAATCTTTTGTTTGAACTAAAGTTACCCCCTCAATCGGGTATTGATATTGACATGAGCATATCATACCAGCTAAATCTGTAATACAAACGAACAGGGAGAAGAGGGCAATATTATGCTATATAGAGGGGGGAATGCTAGCGCAGTTTATAATGCTCATTTGTTTATGAATATTGTGGGCCTTAGCGAAATGTGAAAACAAAAAAAAAAAAAAAACAAGAAAAGAAAGTGTAGCAATTGATAGCGAATATTGAGTTGGAAATAACGCGCCTTCAAGTATACAATATATTGCTGCTATTGTGTATTGTATTATTTCAATATTATGAAATATGTAGCATTCATTGAGGCGTTTATTTATTTTAATATTTGCAGCATAACCTAAGGCGAGTTTATAATTTTTTTTATTTTACGTTGCTGTTTAGCATTTTCAGTTAATATTTACATTTTTCCTACCATATCTGCCCTAGACACTCATTTTTAGTATTTATTTTTCAGCTTCATATTTTTTTTTGTTTGTTTCACAGTCCATCTCTTAACGTATCACCAGCAGCAGCTAGCGGCTTCTCCTCCTTCACCCTTAGTGTTAGCTTGAGAAGCTGTGTGTTGTTCGTAATCGTCATAAAGCTTTCAAAATATGAAAATCAATGATTCGGAAATTTTTTTTGTATTTTTTCTATCCGTGGAATTTCTTTCTTTCCGTATTTTTTCTCTTCCTTCTTCTTTTTTTTTATATTTTTTCTTCCTTCTATGTGGTGTGGTGTGGTGTGGTGTGGTGTGGTGCATGGATAGAAGTGATTCGATTATATGGTTTGTATTTCTTATTATTCGTTTTATATACTTTTTGTTGTTGTTATTGTTGTTATTTTGATTTTTTTGTTTTGTTTTTGTATTTTATGTTCCATTTTATATGGAATTCTTTTTATGTTTTTCTCAAATTTTTAATTTAGCATGAAATTAAAGGAATTTAAAAAAAAATTATACACAAAAGGGAATATTAAATAAACGTTTAAAAACGTTTTTTTTTTCTTTTTTTTTATTGCATATTTCTGTTATGTTCGTTCTATGTATTGCATTACGTTTCAAAGTTTGCTTACTCGGTTGTAGAGAAGCAGTTTGAATTCCATGATTGCCGTCTGTTTTTTTTTTTTTTATCAATCAATAATTTATAAAACACAACAATTTAATATGAAATTCGAACATGTGCAAGAGTTATTACTGCTTTCTACAGAATAATTCTCTATTTTCTACCCTAGTACGGCAGTCAATAATTGTTCAGACTCTTTGCTAAAAAAGGTTTAACTGCTTAATGAGGTCTTTTTGAAATCGCCGTAGTCTAGTAGGTAGTTGTTCGTTTATTAGACGTGAGACCATAATTCAAACCCCAGCAGATTTCTCTCAAAAATTCTATGAAAATAAATAAATTGCCACGAAAAGATTCTCAAAAACCCATCGTTCAGTATCAATTTTAACGCACACAACTTAAGTCTTCTGAGAAGCTAGGTCGTAATCCTGACTGAAGGGTTGTAATGGCCAATTATGTATGTTATGTATTTAACAATGTCTTGTTAGCTCGGAAATACAAGATCCCTAGATTCACCATTCCGGCTCTGAGACTCTCAAAGGAGAAAAGAGTACTTGGGTATCATTCTGGTATTCAAACTGTCCTCGAAGAGGACACAAGTGCCTTATACGTCTGTAAAAGCACGTTTAGAAGTAGATGGGGTCTGGAGGTCCTATCTCGTTATGTTGACTTAGGTACAGAGGTTGTCAAACTTGGGCATCGAGATCAATTTATTGCTGCAAGCATGAGACATCTGGCTCTGAAACGATGCTGTTAGAATTGCACCGAGGCTTAAATTTTTAGATATGTACGGTGACCCACGCTTCAATACTGCGTGGAGCAGATTCGAATCACCCAGGTTTTAGATGTGACTACATGGCACCGGGGACTGTTTTCGGACGTACGTACAAGACTCACACTCCCACACGGGAAGAATGGGTTGCTGTTGGTTGTCACCGGTGACAGTGTTAAAACTATGTTCACCGATGGCTTAAAAATTAAATGCAGAACTGGTTAAGGAGGCTATTTCGATAAACTGGTACTGAACGGGCTATCTAAAACTGAACCATATCGCCAAAACTTGCCTGTGAATGGTCAGCTACCGGCTAAATTAATCTAAGTCGTTGAAAGAAA